>JALLBB010000967.1:0-10611 GCA_036939735.1 Discostella stelligera
CAATCCAATATTTACTCTAACTTCCTCAGCTTATTCACCCTTGAAATGGGTCCCATGGATATGCTGGATCAGAGAGTTAGCCAACTTAGGAAGTATGCGGTGGCCCTCGCAGCTGGTGGTGCAACAGTTCCCCCTCAACTACTCTCAATGGTCTTTATGAACTGCTTAGACAATTGTTATTAGGTATTAAAGAGATCGTTTGTGGTCAAACTGGATAGATACACCCAACTATCTATCCATTGGCTTTATCAGATCACTACTCAATTCACAACTTCAGCGCAACTTATGCTCACGCCACCACTTCTTGGACTTACTGGATCTGCTGCTGCAAAATCTCCACCTCCATCCTCTACAACTCTCAAACTCTCACTGTAGATGACATCAAAAAGCTTGCCAAGGCTGGAAAATGTGCCTGTGGTTGGACCAACCATACTCCAGGTCAATGGCCGCAACTCATGCATGTTGGATATTACATTGTGTGCGAAGAATCCAAAGCTAGTGACCTTTGGGCACAAGTAGGACCTAAGAAAAGAGGTCCACTACCCACTAGCACTCCCAGTTCCACACTTTTCCACATCAGTTGCTGCATCTTCAATTTTGACAGCACCACCTTCTGTCGCGGCTGGAGCTGCTAACCATCATGCTACAGTTTATTTCTATGCAGCCCGTGATAGTGATGATGACGGTGACGGTTTTGCTCAAGACATGGGTTCCTCCTCTGCGGTCCATTCACCTTCTGCTCATGGTTAATCTTCTTCTACTGTCTTGTTCTTTCAGCTTTGCTGGGATGGGGGGTGTTGGTCTGTCCACGGATTCCTCCACTGTCAGGTGGATGTCATGGTTCTCCACTTCTTGGCCGGCCGCCGCGCGCCGGCGAATGGCAGAGGAAGAAAGGAGCGGCTGGCCGGCGCGCAGCACACGACGTCCTCTGTCCTCTCTCATCATACGGACTTTTTACCAGAGTCGCCGTTAAAAGAACTAAAAAGACAGTCACCATGTCGTCCAACACATGCCAATCCGCCTACTGTAATCAGGGATGGTCAGAAGTTCTGACGCACATGTCCCCTTATGGCTTTGCCAACTTTGGCATTGCCTTTGGTCTTGGCCTTTCCGTTGTCGGGGCAGCATGGGGCATTTGGCTCACTGGATCGAGTTTGGTCGGTGCTGCGGTCAAGGCTCCGCGCATTAGAAGCAAAAACTTGATTAGGTGAGGTCAGGTCGATTACGGTTGTGATTCTAACGTTGTCAACATGATGAGCATGAATTACTCTTATATTTGTGTTATAATTGATTTCTTAATTCAACCGTTCAACCCCCCCCCCCGCCGCCTAATTCTCACCCTATCGACATGGCGCAGTGTAATTTTCTGCGAAGCCACCGCTATTTACGGTGTCATTATGGCCATCATTCTCGCAAATAAGGTGAAAAAGCCCGAGGAGGCAGCGAGCTCACTGAGTGAAGACTGGGACTGGGCGGGATATTACTACGCTGGATATGGAATGTTCTCCTCGGGTCTGTCTGTGGGGTTGACCAATATTGCCTCGGGAGTGTCCGTCGGAATCGCTGGTTCCAGTTGCGCAATAGGTGATGCTCAAGACTCCTCTCTTTTCGTCAAAATTTTGATTGTGGAAATTTTCGCGTCAGCTCTTGGCATTTTTGGTATTATTGTGGGTATCATTCAGAGCAACTCGTGCACTTTCCCTGTCACTGCCATTGGAGGATAGAATGTAAGGAAATAGGATGAATAGGAATTCGTTCATCACGTCGATGTACTGGATCGGTTCGAGGAGTAGAGTTTCTCATGTTCGAAATCGACCGAGCGCAATTATCTGTGGCATTGCACTTTGCCGAATTGTTGTTGATACTGAACATTATTATAATGAGTTTTTTTTCATTGGCATCTTCTGTTTGAAATATCGCTTTTAAATATATTTCTGTTTGACGAAGAATGTCAGACAAACTCAAACGTTATCTATTATGGTATTAACTGGCTTCCTTGAAAATGTCATCGACAATGTTAACGTGCTCCTCGAACGTCACACCTTCCTTATTCAGGAGGTCCAGGGAGGGTTGGTAAACTTCTTTGCTCAACGGGAGAAGCAATCCTTTTGAGTCGATTCGACCGTCTAAAATCATAGTTGTTCCAATAGCAGTAGTGTAACCCACTGTCTTGCACATAGCTGACATTTTGTCATCCCCAAAGATCTGCAAGCTGCATGAATGATTCTCGGTACGACCATCGTCAAAATTGGCTTTTATGTCATGGTGCATTAAAACCATGTCTCTTTCATGATCTTTGAATTGCAGATTTTGTTCCAGCAAATCACAGAAAGATTTGACGATACTGGATTGGTTAGTGACTGTTGTATTGGTCAAGCCAAGCCAGTGCACACAATTGTAGACTCTGGATGCTAGCTTCTTGTCGCCACCGGAGCAAGAGAGGATAAAGCTGCGCAAGTCAACGAATCCACGCTCCACCTGTAGATGCTTCAGAGTACCATACCATGTTGTTGACCCCGTTTTTTGATCATCAAACATGCCCATCTTCTTGAACGCATGGAGTATTTCCGAAAACCCTTTGTAACGCAGCGTTCCTCTGAATATGGTATTGGCACATTCAATGCCATACTTTTTACCATACGTGAGGGCATCACGATTAGGTAGGGTTTCTAGATTAAGGGATTTCCATGCGTGAAACGGTTCTGAGGAAGCAAGTAAGTCTGCTCCTTTGACTTGGATAACTTCGCCATCTCTTAAATAGCTTGCGTCACTTTGGCTTGCTCTTATCACACCCATCGGTGACCAGCTGAATTTGTAAAGCAGTGGATTGTTTGCCGCTTCAGGGGCAGGAAGTCCTGGTACATATCATTTAGTATGGTATGAGGATACATCGTTCAAAAGGCAAAGGCAAGGTCAAATATCTCACCTCCACACACACTCGAAAAGCTGGTAACCTCTCCTCCTCTCGAGTGGATATCGTCAATTATTCTCATAGCAGACATATGATCAATGCCTGGATCAAGACCAACTTCGTTGAGAATTGTAATTCCCGCCTCTTCAGAACTAACCGAAAAATTGCACAGATGAGAATGAGGCAAAAGTGTAAGTGAACGATAACATTGGTTCGTACCTAGTGCGTAAGGAGCGCATATCATCACTCTCGTAACTCGCTGTAACAAGGTCAGTCTTCAACTTTATGCATTCCATTGCGACGGCTGGATGCATAGGAGCAGGTAGTAAGCTCACAACCACGTCAGCCTCTCCAATCAGTTCACTCAGCTTCTCACAAGGTTTAGAAAGATCACAAGCGAATGCCTTGCCACGCCATGCATTGGCCGCGACGGCCATGGCTTCATCTTCGAACATACTCGCCACTACGACTGTCATGGATTTTGACCGGCCAAGGTACTCAGCACAGCTGCCAGCGACCTTCCCCGCTCCGAGGATTAGAACTGACTTCTCTTGCTCCCCATTCACTCTAACTGATTTAGGACTATTGGAGCCTTTCGGTCGTGCAGCTGTTGTACGGCTGTCAAAGTGTTGCATAGAAGCCTCAGCGCTATCAATCACATGTAAAAGCATATCCACCTTGTTTATTACGATGTCGAGCTTATTGTCATCCTCCGAGTATACTCGAAGCATCAACACTGTCTTGTGAGAAATACCATTTACTGTCGGCCGAACAACACACTCTTCGATTTCGCAATGACAATCCTGTTTCTCGATGACATCCAGAACATGATTTATAAGACCTGAACAAAAAAAGGATTTGGTAGGCGCGCTCGGTTCAATTTGGTTCATTGATAACAGGGTTGTTTCGTGGGGGCGACAAAAGTAACGATTTTTCAAGAAAAACTGACCTGAATCAAAGAGATGACCCTGGGTGACGGAAAATGCAATGCGTAAGAACTCAACACTTCGAGCGAACGACGTAAAATATGATTGACTTACACTGATTCGGAGTAAAACGTACGATCCTTTTTTATCATCGTCGACTTCAATGGGCCGCTTCATTAGCGCTTTGATGTACTCAAAATTACGTGTTAGCGAACCATTCCGCGCTATGCAGGCATTTGCCTGCGTGTGTTAAGGGGAAGCGAGAGCAAATTAGTTTCAATAAATGCACTGAAAAATCTTTCGCGTAAGAGTCTCAAACTCACAAGTTCCGGAGGCAATTTCTCAAAATCTCCCTGGACGTCAATCAATTGCTTCAGCAGCGGTAAAAGCGCTTCACCAAAATGTTTGCTACTCTCAACACTCAATTCCGTTGGTAGGATGTCCACTCCCATAACAGCAACACTATCTTTAGTGAATCCATCCAACTCTTTATTATTGACAGGATCCCACGAGAAGAATGGTTTGTCAATGGAGGTGGTGTGCTCAAGGAATTCAATCGAACCATTGACATCACAGCTGATGTCACCAACTGCAAAGAGACTGACCAGCAAGCAACAATTGAGTTACTGGCAAGTTTACGAGGGAAATCGACCTCTTCATTCGTACCTCTTGTTTCCTTTCGAGTAAAGATCTGATATCTCTGCCTTCGTCAGCAGACCTTGCAAAAAAATACGCATCGAGCAGCAAAGATTACAAACTATGACTAGAAGTAAAGTCAAATCGAAGTTTGGAGATACGAACTCACGAGGATATCGCTGGTCCCAGTAGATACCATTCACGATAACATTGCATACAGGAGCAACATTCGAAGCAAAGGACGATTCATAATTCGTCGGATTGTCACGGTAATGTTTGACATCGAACTCTTCGTCCGCACTGTTCGACTTTTGGACAATGTCTTTTTGCTCAACCATTAGTCCATACACGCAGTTGTGAGGACCAGCCAAATTTTTGATCTCCTTCGCCTCATGTAGGGAAATGAATTTGTGGGGCAATAATCGGAAAATTTCGAGAGCGCCCTTTGTCACATTTCCGTATCCGGTGAAGGCAAACACCAATGGCTCAAGTCCCATCGGCAGGCCATCAGTCCGAATACGGGCCCCCATCTCTCCAATACTGCGTCTAGCATCATCCAAGTCATAATACATGTACGCAGGGCTACAATTGAGAAAGGGGGTCGAATATCCAGATGCTAGAAGTCGGCGACCCAAACATTGAAATGTATCAATCATTCCGGCAATTCCGGCAAATTGTCCAAATGCAACCAGACGCCGTTTCTTAAATTTCCCCGTGAGGGGATCTACAATTTCCTCAGCGATTGCCTCGTAGTCATACAGTTCAATTTTTTTGTCCAGGACTGCCTAAGCGAGGTTACGGAAAAGTCAATAATACAACATGCATGATTTCATAACGCAACTTCTCTGAGATTTCAAATAGGATTTACCTGCAAAAGCTTCATGTTTTGTGGTTGGCCCTTGACAACATGAGAGAAGAACATGTATGTCTTCTCTGCAATCAAATCGTCTTCATTCGCAACTCGTTTCACACCGAGTAAAACGTCCACATGCGACAGATCTTCAGTCAGGATGGCACCTGCCTTCTCGTACTGCGAGTCAGGAAAAATTCGATGCGATGGTTGGACGTAGATTCCAGTTAACTTATCACCACCCGAACAGCTGTCAATAAGTTGCTTTACATGATCTGGTGTGATGGGACTGAGGAAGATTCCTTGTCAGCACATCGAAAGAGTATGTTGAATAAATCGATGGATGGTCAACGACTTACGCTCTTCGTTCCCATTGATGGTAATCTTCGCGGAGAATGCCTATGGAAATACATCGTCGCAGATCCGCCACGGCCACAACAGATTGTCGATGGCACCAAGCCGATGCGGGCTCGAATGAAAGATACCGCGAAGGCGTGGAACGCCCTATCCAGCGGAGCAAACACATGTGCTAGGATAAGTTCATCAAATATTATTGAGTGGGTGCTGGTCACAGACACTTTCTTCTTATGGCTGTTCGTGTCCAAGAACCCTGCGGCTGTTCGTGGTTTGAGTGTTGGTTGGAAGGAAGCTGGCAGGATTGTTGTGTGTGGGGCGGGTGAAGTTGCGGGAGAGAAAACTCGCTTCGTGTAGGAGTTCTGTCTTTTGGCGAGCATTGTTTCCCGCCCTCGCCAAATATTCTCACGTTTCTCTGTTACGTCATCGTCGTCTCTCTCTGTTCCAGGACATTACATCTATCTATCATGAAATCATGAATCATGACTCATGACCAAGGCCGATCATTGAAGACAACCGACTTTCATCATAGTGTAATACTTGATCATCTCCCTGCGGGATAGAGGTTTCTGCCAACTGCTCGTCACTTCTACCTTACTATTTCTGGTCACTCTCCTAGCGAAAAATCTCAACCGAGTTCAATTAGCAGTGAGAGACAGCGACGATTGAGGCGACCGCCGCAGGCGAAGGTGATGCTTAGAATCCGATTACCCATTCAAAATATCTTATTTTCCCTAATATTTCTCGCCACAAGTTTGGCCGACTTATCAGATGCGATAATGGATCAATCCTCATCACCCTCGGCGGCGGCGGCGGCGGCGACAGCAGCAGCGCCGTTACCCCAGTACCAACAATGCCAGGAACACAATAATGAACCTTCATCCTCAACAACACCGACAATAAAGCGCCGACATTCATGGTCAGGCTCCAGAAAAATCAATGTATTGGAGGAAGATGATATTATTACCATAGAACACCTAACAATTGACGACAAAGTTAAAGAAGAAAAGGTTGCCGAGCCATCAAACTTTGTGTCTTCTCTGATTGCTGGGGTAGGATCCGGATCACTTGCATCGGTGGTATGTGCCCCTCTCGATCTCGTACGAACGCGGATGCAAGTAGCAGGGGGTTTGCAGGGGAATTCGGCCAAGAATGCAAAAATAATACAATCCATTCGCGAAATTTATCGTTCGGAGGGTATGCGTGGTTGTTTTCGGGGACTGGGAGCAACCCTCGCCACCGTGCCGGCGTTCTGGGGAATCTACTTCCCCCTCTACGAGTACTTCAAAACCAGAATCCTCGATGTATCATCGTACTACGGAGATGGAGGAAACAATCATCATGCGATGGTACATCTAGCATCAGCAATATCTGCAGGCGCTGTTGCCGATGTCATTTGCAACCCCATGTTTGTGGTCCGCACACGAATGCAAACGGAGGCGCTTCATTACTTTCATGTGCCTGTCTCGGAACGACGGCCGCATGGCCTTCTCTCAACGGTAAGAAGTCTGCATAAGGAAGGCGGTGTGCCAATATTTTGGAGGGGTTTGACTGCCAGTCTTCTGGGTTTGGGTCACGTGGGTATACAGTTCCCTGTATATGAGCGTCTAAAGGCCGAGGCACGCAAACGTTCTCCCGATGGGGAAGAATCTCCCATAGACTTGCTGCTTGCATCCGGCTTATCAAAAATGACAGCTGCAATTATAACATATCCCCACGAGGTTATTCGAAGTCGTATCATGGATGCAAGGGGGCCCGTGGCTGGTTTGGGTGTGTGGAACACTGCGCAGCACATTATTAAGCACGAAGGTTATGCTGGTCTGTATGTTGGTTTACGAGTCAGCCTGTTTCGAGTTGTTCCTAACTGCTGTGTAACGTTTGTTTCATATGAACTGATCGCTAGATGGGTGAGGGGTAAGCTGAGGGAAGACGGCTCTAAATAATTGAACACCTACTTCGCTTGCAGAAGACGTCCACAAGTTAGTAACATAAAGATGCCGTTGTCAATTGCAGTTGAGCCAAAAATTGTGTCCCAATGAAATTCGTTTCTCAATCAAATAAATGTTGGATCTTGAAATACTGTATTAGTCTCTTTCTTTCTAACTACTGATTGAGGAGTGCCCCCGTGTGCTCAAGCATATAATCCCTCGTCTTGCTAACCTTCACTGCCCATTCCCCGAACCTCGTCGCCAATTCTGACATTTGCTTATTGTCCAACACTCGCGGCATGACCCATTGTACATCCACTGTCTGATCTACCTGATCCATCGTTCCCTTGATGAGTTTCAACGACAATGCACGCATGATGACCCATTCGACTTGATCAAGCGGCACCACGACCCGATCAGAGATGTCTTCAAAGGACAACGTCCTCTCGAGACTAGGCCGCTCAAATATCATATTCACCAATGCCAGCAGAGTAATTTTTTCTTTCACGGCCTCGGCACGTGAAACCAATGACGGCTGCATCTGAATTGCAGCAGCATGGGCCTCGGCCACGCGCTGAAATCCCAGCACATCCCCCCGTGCTCCCGCCGAGAGTAGCTCCACGAGATACTGCAATTCCGTCCCCTCCAAGCACTGCAGTGCGGGAGCCGCCACAACCTCTCCAAAATTGAACACCCCCTCGCCGGTAAGAGCCGCGAGACTAAGGTCGGTCGCGAGGTGAAACCTCTCCGCTGGGCTCAAATCGTTCAAACTCGTGTAGGCAACGAACTGTATCGCCTCTCGGTAATACGCCTCGGGTGGCCCCACAGCCTTACGATATGTCATGGCAGTTTCGTAGAATGCCGAATGCACCACAGCCGCTTCGCTTTCCGTGTCGGCCAACTCTGCCAGAATGGGTCTGTTCTTCTCTACCAATGCCTTGGTCGCATCCAAGGACTTGACGGACGTTTCGGTAGTCAATGCCTCCCCACTTCGCGCGAGCAGCGTCAGACCCAGCAATCCAAGCCGCGATTCCGCATACAATGTCGCAGCGGGTCCAAGACGCTCGCGCTTCGCCAGGAAATTTTCAAGTATGGCACGTGCGGCGACTCCATCCCTATAGGGTGGGTCATCCAGCAGAGAAAAAGCCACGGCGCTGGCAATACGCGCCAGTGTGAGTGAATTCAACTTTTTATCCACGGGTGAGATGACCTTATCAAACAGAGCAAGGTAGGAGTTGACGCCCTCGGCCGTCGTCCGTAGCGTCGACGATGGATGGGAGACAAAGTCCAGCGTGCTCATGGTGAGTTGATGCCATAGCTTGCGTTGATAGAGCCCGACGAGATTGCTGTATTGCTCGGAGAGATCTGGATGCAAGGTCGACATTGACTCGAGATGCTCGATTGCCACGATTGTTATATCTACGGAACTCATTATGGTGGAACTTGATTGCTAATTGATATTGCGTTTAGGTTGCCGCGTCTTTGCCATCCACTACTACTTCTTCTTTACTCTCACAGTACCAATCTGT
The DNA here is from genome assembly GCA_036939735.1 of Discostella stelligera. Classification (NCBI taxonomy): domain Eukaryota; phylum Bacillariophyta; class Thalassiosirophyceae; order Thalassiosirales; family Thalassiosiraceae; genus Discostella; species Discostella stelligera. The sequence continues at coordinate 9,135 of JALLBB010000967.1, forward strand.
ACCAATCTGGCTCGGGGCTCGGGGCAGAGCGATGGCGATGGCGAAAGCGGGAGATCTTTCGATTGGGGGCAAAAAGGCGGGCAGCCCCGGATATCAGCTACTGTAGGTACCGTATCACTGCAAGGCAAAACAGACAGCAACAACAACAACAAACAAAACAACCACAATCTCCCCAGAGAGAGAAAGAGACAGAGGTACTAAGAATCTAAACCATGCATCTGGACCATGCATAGTGCCCCAATACTATTGCATTGCCTCATAAAACCATGGACAACTCTATGTTAATGAGATATTCTGTCATTTTCTCACATGCATGTCCATGGATCTGTTCACAGTACAACCCAATAAGCACACATTAATTCATTGCACAATGCATCAAAACCAATTTTGTGAATGAGAATAATATTGGCACTTGCAATGGCAATGGCATGTGCATGTGCGGCAGTCCCCATAATGGGAGAGGATGATGCTTACATTGAATTAGAATCAGTTGTACAACAAATATGTAAATCAATGTCTCACAAAGTAATACATTGTGATGTTGATGATGATGACCACAATGATGATGTTCCAACTAGCAGAGCAGATGATGACATTGTGACAGAGCACCTAATATGGAGGAATATTATCATAAATCAAATATTTGAGGATCACTTCAACTATGCTGAAATCTTATTTAAGTATGGATCGATCCAGATCAGCATTCCAACAATGATCTATTATATTCACGATAATCATAACAAAGAATATAATGGAGACCACAATGATATCATCTCAGAAACTTCAACAGTGGTAACTCCCAATTATTCATGATGAAAGTGATGTTGCGGGAAAAAATCAAGGAATGGTGGAAGAAAAGCTGGGCATTCAAGAGTTGTCACTCAGCACGTTATCTATAGTTTTACCCGTCAGAATAGGGGATGATTGTTAAGACAAGGAAGAGGAGTTTTTGCAACAAAACAGCTATAGAAAGGCATACAGATTAGTACCACATATAATAATGACTATTTTACAGAACAGGATTCAATCCGCACCATCTCCTAATGATATGGAGGATGATATTAGATATTTGAAATGGTCTAATTATATTAATTGCTTTTGATGAGAGCTGTCTTATTAATAATGTTGAATGGGATATAATGGATGCAAATGTTTGATGTAGTTTGCCACATAAACAAGATGGAGATGAGTGGAGCCCATGTCAACAAGGCTGACCGACACCCAAGCTCCTATGGTACCTATTTCTTATGGGTCCATGGGTCTCCCCTCCCCCCCAGGGATGGCACAGCCCTGCCAGGCTTGTTTGGTTTGTAAATAATGTGAAGTTACCAATGACCATTTGGGACTTGTGTTCACTCAATTAAGAATTAGTAGAATCATTTTGCTTGAACTCACTCTTTTTTGAGACTCCAACCAATCATAATTCCTCTGTAAAACCTCTGAAAGTAAGAGGAATGACAGGAATTACTCTCCTTAC
>JALLBB010000968.1:0-10611 GCA_036939735.1 Discostella stelligera
TCTTTGGGTGACACTGGGTGTTACGGGCCTAGGCTAGTAATCAAAAATTTTTGCTTCTCCTCATCTCCAACTCGCTCTCCATCCTTGAGTTTCAGGAATAGATAAAATGGCGGGAACATCCGATTGTCGCAGTTCCACTCATTCACACCTCATCACTCATCAATCTGACTCACGCCATGAATCTCAGCTTTCTATCGTGGACGGTTGCCCGGTTTGTCCCATGAATCTCAGTTTTCTATCGTGGACGGTTGCCCGGTTTGTCTTCATCTCGGTACAACAATCAATATCCTGATTGTCGTCAGCCTTCAACTCAATATTCTTCCCTTGCATACCGCCCTACCCGTTTGCTGTTCTCCACAATCGACAAAAGGTTGTCAGAATCATGACCAGTTCGCATCCTGATGTCAATGTTATTGCCAATTCTAGTAAGCCCAAAGAATGGCCGGAAGATATTAATTCTTCGACTACGGCCTTGCGCGACCCTCACTTTTTCAAGAATATCATCAGGAGATTTCGCCATGCTCTCTTCTACTCATACATGAGTCCCATTCTCCACCATGGCGCAGTGCTTCACAAACAGCGCAAGCGTCGTACTTCTATTTCAAATTGCCATACTGTTGTTGCTGAAGGAGATCATGTCAAGGATGTAAAACTGCAAGAGCTGTCCGCGCAACATGTCTATGCAGTTCCAAAGTCGATGGAATCGCAACATCTTGCGGATTTGTTTTGGTCCGCTCAGCGGAATCAACAACAAAATTAACATGTCCACAATTTGCAACGGCAGCGAGACAACTCCAAACAGTCAACAAACAACAAATCCTTGACAAATGATTTCCTACGAGTATTATGGACATTGGCCAAACCCACCTATCTCCTCGCAGGCATTTGTCAATTCATCGCTGTCATCTGTCAATGCTCCCTACCCCTCATGGTACGTGCGGTTTTACTCCGTCTCGAATCGAGTAAGGGCCAGCCTTTTCTTCGTGAGGGTCTCCCATTGGCATTTGCTATATTTGGCATAAGTCTCTTGGAAGGTGTAGTAAATGAACGGCAAAAATTTCTAAGCTTTCAAACGGGCATCATATTAAGGAGCGCGGTGGTTAGTGCCGCGCACGAACATGTCCTTGCCATGACACCTCGGGGACGAATGGGTTTAACTTCCGGTCAAATAACAAATTTAGTGGCGGTTGATGCACAAAAATTGTTTGAATTAACACAGGAAGGTCATTACTCATGGAGTTGTCCTCTGGCAATGATTATCATATCTGTATTGTTGCTTCTGGAACTGGGCGTGTGCGCATTGGTGGGCATCATTACAATGTTCCTCATTGTCCCGGTTGTACATCACATTGTGAACAAAATGATGAGTATCCGTAAACATAGGGTCGAGGCTGCCGATGCTAGGGTAGAGGTAACGACCGCAATGCTGCAAGGGATTCGATTTACCAAGTTAAACAGATATGAGGAACGCTTTACGGAACGGATAATGAAGTTGCGTCGAATGGAGATCACATTTTTAAAGAGGGAGCTGTTCTACCTTGCTTTGACATTTGTTTCCACGGTTCTCAGTCCTGTGCTTGCCAGCGGATTCACGTTTGTGGCGTATGTCCTTGTCGATGACAGTCACATTTTGACACCGAGTATGACATTTACAAGCCTCTTTCTATTCGCGGCATTACGATTTCCCATCAACTATGGGGGAAAGTTCATGGGCAAGGCAGCGCAAGGGATTCAGGCATCTCAGCGATTTGGCTATTTCTTTCAACGGGAATCAGTGAGTAGTTGGAGCAACGATGCAAGTGATGACATTCGTGGTAACCACAACGGCGACTTGAATGACAATGAGAGTAATTTTCACGCCACACCTGCGTTTGAGGCAAGCATAGTCGACGGTTCAAGTCAAGCTGATAAATTAGTACAACCTGCCATCAAGGGTACCACAAACCGAACGATAGAGTGCCTGCCGTCAAATCCTCACTCCACAGATGCATTGAACTTTGCATTATCTCCATCAGTTCATATTAGGACAAGCTTCACCATTGGAGAATCAGGCAATTCATTCGCACTATCTAACATTGAGATGATGGTGCATAAGTCTCAGATCATGTGCGTTGTTGGACCCGTTGCATCAGGGAAGTCAATATTAGTACAGGGTTTAATTGGTGAATTGCCCCACTCAAATCAACAACTGCAGCCATACTCCCATAAGTACAATGTCTCGGGAAGAATAGCGTACGCGAGGCAAGTCCCTTTCATACTGAATGCTACAATTCGTGACAATATTCTTTTCGGAGAACCGTACGATGAAAGTAGATATAAACGTGTCATTGAGGCATGTTGCCTAATCCCTGATATTGAAATGTTTCATGGCAAGGACTTAACCGAAATCGGAGAACGTGGAGTTACTCTCTCGGGAGGGCAGAAGCAACGTCTATCATTAGCACGGGTGGCGTATTCTCGACCGGATGTTGCTGTGCTGGATGACCCATTCTCCGCGCTCGATGCGGATACAGGTAGGAGGGTATTCGAAAACCTTTTCCAATCGTCGAGCGGTTTATTTCATGGCACGGCTGTTGTTTTGGTTACGCATGCCTTTTACTTTTTAAACAAGGTTGATTCAATTTTGGTCTTGGTGAATGGCAAGTGCGCTTTTGTTGGCGATTGGGGAGATCTGGCCAATAGTCATCCTAAGGATCCAAAGGAAGCGGATGTGATTGAATCTATTCGAATGAGTGTGCAGGAAGCTACTAGTAGCGGTGAAATGAAGCTACATGTCACTTTAACACCATCAGATGCAACTGCTACCGGGAGCGACCCCTACATCTGCATCAACGTACAAGATCAAGTGCCCACTTTTAATGATATCAATGGCAAGATCATGTCTATTGAAGAACGGCAACATGGTATCTCACAAATATCTACGTGGTTGAAGTGGTTCGAGTTTGCCGGGGGTCGTTTCTTCGTTATTGCTATCCTCTTTGCCATTACATTTGATAGATTCATGTACGTTGCTACTGAATGGTGGCTGGCAATGTGGACACACGGCGCGTATGAATCAGTATACTTTTTTGGGAGAGAGTATCCTGCGCAATCGATGGGTGGCTCTCAGGCGGATTACATTATCACATACTTAATCATTTTGTCGGTGGCTTGCGTTGCAACCGTTATTCGCACAACATGGATAACTCGAGGAGGGGCCGTTTGTGCCAGTCGTTTGTTTGTTTTGATGCTCAATCAAATTGTGCATGCTCCCATGTCCTTTTTTGACACAACCCCCATCGGACGGTTGATGAATCGGTTCACATATGATACGGAAACGGTTGATATGACGCTGGTTGTGAATATGACCATGTTGATCACAAGTAGTGGCTGGCTTATAGCTGGAATCATCATTCAGACGGTCATCATACCATGGTTGCTGATCGTATTATTACTAATTTTCGGTTGCTACTGGTTTTTGGTGTCACATTATCGCAAGTCTGCAGTGGATTTGCAAAGGCTCGATGCCATGAGTCGTTCTCCAGTTCAGGCCCAGTTGGCAGAAGGTAAGTTTGGATCTGGGTACTGCCTAAGAACAGTAATGAGTTAATTGTACCTCTGACTCAGTTACGCTTCTAATTTTCTGTCGTCTACTTTTCATTCCTAGCAATTGACGGCGCCTCCACCATTAGAGTGTTTGGAAAAACAGATCACTTCACATCCGTTTTCCGTGCCGCACTGGATAGTAACTCAGGGATGATGTTGTGTTTCATGGCCGCTCAAAGATGGCTTTCTGTCCGTATCCAAATGCTTGGTGCAACCTCCGTTTTGTTCGCGGTCGTATTTGTGGTCTCGTTCAGTACCAATATTGCACCAGGAATCGCAGCGCTGTTAATTATTTGGAGTGCAAACATCACCACTAGTCTTAGCTTCTTCGTGCAAGGGTTGTCTGATAGTGAGGCATCCATGACATCGCTGGAGCGAATGGTTGATATGACAACGATTCCTCGGGAGGAGAAATTGTCTCTCAAAACAAAACCGGTAGAACCCTCGTGGCCACATGACGGCGGCCTCACGTTTGACAATGTTAGACTGCGCTATCGCCCAGGTCTTCCTTTGTCCTTAGATGGGTTGACATTTTCTGTCAAGCCTGGACAACGCTGCGGCGTTGTCGGACGAACAGGAGCAGGCAAGAGCACTCTGGCTGCTGCACTGTTTCGCCTGGTAGAGATTGAGAGTGGTACCATCACATTAGATGGTGTAGACATCTCCGAGATAAGCCTTGCTGACGTACGGGGTCGAAAGAACGGAATGACAATTATTCCTCAAGAGCCTGTCTTGCTGCCAGGAACATTGAGACAATGCCTCGATCCTTTTGGAGATTTCCAAGATGATATTGTTACAGAAGCACTTCAATCGGTATTTTGTGGTGGCCTGTGTGACCTCAATGCAATTGTTGAAGAGGGAGGTCGCAATTTTAGCGTTGGTGAACGTCAATTAATCTGCCTGGCACGAGCAATGTTAGCCCAACCCAAGCTGTTATTCCTTGACGAGGCCACGGCCAGTGTCGATGGAGAAACAGATGCACACATCCAACGGATGCTTCGAATGCGATTTCAGGGCACCACCTTGCTAACCATTGCGCATCGATTGAACACAATTATGGATTATGATGTCATATTAGTCGTGGACAAGGGCAAAACTGCGGAGTTTGGACCTCCTGCTGAATTGCTCTCCAAGTCGACTGGTTTGTTTTACCAACTCGTGGAATCTACTGGAAAAGAGAGCGCAGCTGCATTGCATTCCATGGTTAGAACTACCTAACAGTAAATGATACATTTGCAACTCGTTCACACTTGTATTTAAGGTAATTGATCATTTCAGGTAATATTGTGCATGACAAATAATAATAGGTTGATCAATTTTCAATTTCAGATATTAGCATGTGCGTGGTCCGTCCGTGTCCTCGCGCTCTGCTTTTAGCACAATCACAATGACGCTTTCCGTCGCCTTACCAGCAAGCTAGAAACCAAATTCTTGCTTGCCCATCCCAGGATAGCAGAGATTGAGAGCGGGCCATCTATCTTTAGATTACAAGAAGTATCAGCTCCATCCAATCGAGCTCTTACATACGAAAAAATGGCGATGCGTTTGTCCCGAAAGCTCACCAAGCGAACCGTCAGCGGCGGTGATGCTAATGCTAATGCAAGTGCTAGTGGTGTCGATACTGCGAATAACAACCCACCCACCCCACCGCCATTATCCCTCGGCCAGCGATCCACGTCATTATCAGCCTCCATGCCTGTCATCCCTTCCTCCTCGCCATCCATGACACGCAAATTTAAATCAGTGTTGATGAATAGTTCAACAACATCAACTGCTGCTGCAACTGCCGATGCTGGTTCTGGAGGAGCGGGAGCTTCTATGGGGGGGGACATCCATCGACCTTCTAGCTCTAGCCGCAATCATCATTCTACTACTTCTTCTACTGGCCGTGTACAGCAGCAGCAGCAGCCATTTGAAACCTCCGAGGGGGCACTTCGATTCAACCGCCTATTAGATTCTTCCGGTCACAGCAAGGGAAATGCTGCTGTTGCTGCTGGTGTTGGTGCAAGTGGAGGTGGTGGGAATGCCTTTAGTCAATCCACATCCATTTCTCCCTTGCTGGGAGGAGCCTCTGTCCTACGCAAGGCCGTGACCAAAACCGGCGCCGCCCTTGGGGGGAGTGTCAGTTTGGGCATTGGTATTGTTGGACGTGATTCCTCTTCCTCCTCGGACATTATTGGCAATAGCAGCAATGCTAACAAGAACAACATCAGCAGGATTAACAATAGTGACAACCTCTCCAATAATAAACTTTATGTCGACTACATTCCCCCCTCGACCGTCATACTCCCCGATCCCACCGACGCCAACGCCGTGGGGGAAATGACTTGTCGCATCGTTTCGAAATTGCGTGTCGACGCTAAATCCATCGGCGGAAAATTGTTAAGCGCTGAGGGGAAGGTGGAAGCACGTACTGGTAATGCAATATTGCGTGAGAATTGGGAAGAGTTAGTGGAGGGCAGTAGCAGTAGTGATGTTGGTGGCGATGCTGGTGGTGGACGCATCAAGCCAACGACAGCAACAAAAACAGCGCCTACGACTATTGTAGCCAAGGGAACTCCTACCCGACCAATGAATCGTCTCACCAACGAATGTCTATTTTCCATGTGTGTTTCTCAATTCGATCTTTCCGTCGGCTTGTACGGCGGTCCGTCGGGGGGTAAGAAACGACATATCCCCATTGCCAAAACACGAAATAAATTGCGTTATGTGGTCATTGTCCGATCGACCAATCGACCATTGTTGCGTCCACGACCATTGAAAATGGATAATCTTGGTGGTGGTGGGATGGGAGGAGGGGGCGGAGACGAGTTGGACCGCATCAACGACGACGACGACGACGATGCGGAGGAGGATAACGACATGATGGACGATGGTGGCGACGAGAGCGACGACGGTTATGATAACATGTACAATCCTGATCCATCCGAGGGCGAGGAAGGTGGGACCGATGGTAATAGTAGTGCGGGAGGTGAGCGAAGTGAAGGAGGATCCATTTCCATTGCATCCTCCGACAAGAAGAAAAAAAAACTGAGACGAGGTGGAAATTCGGTTGAGCTTACCAATGCCAACAAGAAGAATTACTTAAAAAAGAAGAAACTCTTTGAAGAGTACGATTGTGGCATTCCCCCCGAATGTGAAATATCCTCCTTCCCGGCACTTTTTTTTCTAGCCATACACGCCGATGGAACCAAGCCAGATGTGCGTAAAATATTGGAATTGGATAAATTAGTATCCATCGAGAATGCGTCGCCACGGAAGAATGCTCCTCCGGGGAGTGCTGGTCCAGTGTTGCTGGTTTTTAGAAATGGTGATGCGGTGGAGATTGATTGTGATTTGCCTAATGCTGTTTTGCATCAGGTGGATCTGAATTCTCCGGGGATGGTGGTTGGTTCTAGAGGTGTAGTAGGAAGAGCCGAGGTCAGGTCCGCAAGTGGTGGTGGTGGCGGTAGAGGGAGTAAGAAAAATGACTCTGCCATCATTGACTCCACCAATCGTGTGCGTAAAGACCGCTTCCTTTGGTCGCTCCTTCAGACGCATGCCATGTTATGCACATCGGTCGTGGAACGCAATAGCACGGCTCAACACGCCTCGCTGTCGGGCCAATTGCCTCCCCTGGTGGTACGGAATGTTGATCGTGGTGAGTTGCAGTACGTGAGCACGATGAATGGCTTCTTGCCAGATAGTCCGGTATTGTGTGCGTTGCTTGATCGACAGAGTAAGGATGTTGGTGGAAAGGCAATTATTTCCGTTCGCGGAGGAAATAGGGAACAGCAAGGAATTCATCATGCGCGCGGAAAGAAGGGGGAGGCCGAATATGGTAATGACAAGTCCTTGGAGGAGGGGAAATCATCTGAAGACATGGATGGCATGGCTTACGACATGATGATGGGGAATTACAATCGTCGTGTGGCTTTATTCACAAATGAGGAAGAAAAGCGTGATGCGGCAATTATTCTCAATGCCACACCTTGGCAGCAACAGGAGTTTACGGCTGATGGAATGAATAACGTCGATGTCATGGGTATTACGGCCGAGAGTCTCGTTCGACTATTGCAGCAATCAATGAGAGATCTGGAGGCAGAAACATGTCGGAGATTAATATCTTGGGAGGATGAAAAGTACTTTTCCGCATTGGGGGAACAGCGTCCAGCTGTGAGCTATGGTGAAAAGTCGAATTCTACAGTTAATACCATGAGTGTGAACGACTTGTTCATGACTCTGCAACGCCTCGACGAGGAGCTCGAACAAATGGAATTATGGATCCAAGATCGTGCCACGATGATCAAACCTATAACAGATGAGTGTTGTGGCATTGAGGAAGAAAATCGCATGCTGGAACAGCAATGGGTATCATATGAAACTCTTGGATTGGAGTTGAAGCGACTCTTAGGTGGCTTAGTCCTCCCTCCCAATCTAATGAAGGTGCTCGAAAATCCAGGATCGGTAATAGTGTACGATCGATCAACAGGTGCAGTGGACATTAAAAGAAGTGAGCAGGGTGTAGAATTAATCCATCAGGCGGGACAGGCACTAAAACTCGCCCTGGACACCGCCGAGGGTCAAGGTGGTATTCATCTACGTGCCATCAGCGATACCGTCAAGGTTTTGTCATCGGCTTCCACTAATTTTTGTGGATCGCTAGCACGTATTGTCGTGACTGTTATGGAGCACATGGCTAAAGAAATTTGTTCGCGGCCGGATACTTTGATTGGGAAAGGGGACACTCATAACTCGATTGCCAAAAAGATACGTGAGGTATGTTAGGCCAGAGAAGTAGCATCGATTTGCGTTTATTAGGGGGCTGATACTGTCTCACGTCTTGTGCCATTTATGTTTCTTAGACCCAACGACAGTTCCAGGCATCATTACTCGCGTACATCAAAATTATCGAAGTCATCGCCTTGCTCAAACCCGATATATTACCTGCTGTACGGGACTCCTATTCCGAGCTTGTCGCTGAGGGAATCTTGAGCAAAAAGCGGATGAAGGCGTATTTTGCCTCATTACCCGGACGGACATCCGTGAAGCTTGCATCGGACGCCAATTTCGACTCGCTCGCTATTCCTGGCCGTACCTCGTCGGTATTCGCAATGCATGACATCAGTGAGTATGCGCCTGCGTCTTTGCGCCACCCTAGTGCACCGGACACCTCTGGTATTATGAAGCCAGTTAATGTCGAAGATATTGAGGCTGCTTTGGCTGAAATGCTACCTCTGGTAAGGGCACCCCAAATTTTTCGCGCTGCACGTTCTAAAACTTGTTGTTTAAATGAATTCAACACCTGTCGCTCACGTTACTTTTTTGTTAGATTGCTCGCGAAGCATACTTTACAGCCGCTCTCTTTGGCCTTAGTTCACGACATCTCGATGGACGCCAGAAGAAGCGAAATTTTGAGGCAGCAAAAAAGAGTGTCGACCACTCTTCGCAATATTTCCGTTACTACATGAATCGAATCTGCGGTATTGCATCCGAGGTAGATGCCGATGGAAAGAAGGTGAAAGGCGACGCCATGCTTTCGTTGGTTGCTTCCATCCATCTTAACGAGGCAATGGATGGCTACATTGATCGAAACAAAAAAGGTGGTGATCACTCATTGTCATTGGCATACGTCCGTGCAACGATATTAGACTTGCGGAAAAAAGTTGACAAACAATGGGTCATATGGGTGGAAGATCAAATAAGATGGATTCGCACCAATCCCGGAGTTCCTCCGAATGGAAAACGTGCTGGAATTTTCGCCAGCATATCACGTCTTCCCACCTATCTTGATCATGTTTTGATTTGCTGCAAGGCAGGTAGGCCGAAAGATTACTCGCCCAACCTGGCGAAGATCAAAGTTGTAAGCTATTACTTGCAGAAAATGGCATCATCGGTCTTTGCTAGTTTAAATGAATGCGCCGAGCGAGAATCGACCGACCAACAATATGCTGCAAATGTAATGAGAATGGAAAACTCATATTTCTTCACACAGTGCATTAAGCAGCGAGGGATAGAGCTTACATCCCTTTTCCAGAAACAAATAACAGGAGCCAGCGTGATGTGCAAACAAAGCACAGATGCATACCTAGGTTGGATGATAAAGCGCGAATTCAAGGCGATGCATAGCCTATTTTCCAACATTTCTCGTGTTAGGAAGGAAGTCGGGGATGCGGACGTGCCGATACATGTTCCGCGGGCGCAATTTGTCAGAACTTTGCAAAAGGAGTCGAGCAAGGAAATAATGAAGGAAAAAATTGGCGTCGTATATGCAAGAATGGAGAAGCACTTATCCGAGTCTGGAGGGCTCCTCCCTGTCGCATGGAAAGCGCTTGTGAAGGTTCTGTATGAATGGTTTGGACGCTGGGAAAAACTATGCACCTCGTGTTACAAATTCATACTAGAACCAAGTGCGATTGACGTCGTGAGGATTGCGAAGGCGGCAAGTGGCTCTGCCTCTGGAAGGAGAAATACTGAGGGGAGAGTGGAGAAACACAAGTATGTGTCGGTATGATCATGTAATCTAAAACAAGAGAGAGAAATAGAGGTGCTTTTCATGGTTGCGTGTTTTGCTACTTTCATCGGTGGGAAGGAAGCAGAGTCGCGGAAACGGCCGGAATTCTTAAAAATTTCTCCACAACAGTGGAATTGGTAGATTGTCTCTTGAAACGAGTCCCGCCCAGAACCTGCGACTGAGACGTGAACACAAAACGGGTCCACAAACACAAACAGAGGACTCAAACCATAAAATCATTGCGTCGATGTATTGAACCTCTTAAAAGAACCTAACGTTTACTCCGATGAATTCAAAAAGTAAAACAAAACGCGGCGGTATCGATGATGCTAGCTTTGTCGCGGCGCAGCTCAAATCCATCTACACGGACAACATCCTACCCGTCGAGAAACGTTACCGATACGACTTCTTCTACGAATCGCCTTTTTTAGCCGACACTGATTTCGATGCCAAGCCGACGGTGATGCTTGTGGGGCAGTACTCCGTGGGGAAAACGAGTTTCATCAAGTACATGCTTGGGAGAGACTTTCCGG
>JALLBB010000969.1:0-10608 GCA_036939735.1 Discostella stelligera
GCAGAGCCACCCATCTGTCTCAGCCAAGCCACATCAGAGTACACAACTGCCCAGCAAGGTCATACTGCGACCACTAGTTAATTGCCGCATAAAATAACTCGGAACGCTTTATCTTCAATTCTGTAGTTGTTCAATAGTACAGGACCCACTTCACTGATAGCTTCAGTAATGTTACATTCAAGAAGATTCCTCATCCATCTATTGCTCATTTTTTCTTTGAATTACGCCCATTTCTAGACAATCACAAGAAGTACAGGTAAGTACAACATGGAAGTTTGACCTCTGTTATGAATCACAAGGCATACTTGGGTTGGAAGACTGTTTGACCAACCAAAAATCCATAGTTCTGTCTTGCCATGACTCTAATTGGAATGAGTATTGTTGATTTGCACTGATGGGATAGAAACAAATGCAGCAACGGAAATCCATTTGATTGGATTAATGAAGATAATGAGAGTCCAGACTTCCTCAGAGTGAGGAGAATGGCAAACTTGATTGCAAGTGGAATTCAAAACCCTCAGCTGAGGTGTTACAAAGAAAGCAATCCATGACCTACAGTTCCAAATAAAAAATGACAGATGATGAGTTGACATGGAGTAAAATCATAAGAATTACAAACAACAAAGGAAGTATATGGCAACAAAATGGCAAGAAGAAAGAGTATCAAAAGACTTGCTTCATTTGCAGACAGTATAAGAAGCAGCCTGTAAATACAGTTTGGTCGTGTATCAGATGCCAAATGCCCCTGTGCAAATGGTCATAGCAGTAAGAGATGACTTGCGTAGACAAGCATGAGGCATATCAGGATGATTGGCATTTGGGATGACATTGAAATAGAGAATACTTTAAAATGGCAAGTGAGGTCTGAGGCTAGCTGGCTGGCTGGCTAGCTGGATGGGCAAAGACAGCTAAGGAAACATACAAAAGCCAAAGTTTTGAAAAATGGTGAGCCACACAGCCACATAGATGCTGATACCAAAAATGAACAACTAAAACATCTACCTATTTTTAATACTATTCCTATGTGAAAATTAACAAAATCAATATCTGCTCATTGAGAGTCAAAAGCTGCTCTCTGCTCTCTGCTCTCTGCTTTTTGTGTCAATGGTAAAACTGACAACCAACATGTAGTACTTACCTGGGTAAGAAAGTGTGAAATACTGCTTGCTATTTTTCAACGTTAACCTGGAGTCTAATTACAAATGGTCTGCTAGTACTGTCAGACCAACCCTTGTAACTGAATGAACGGAAAATTCTTTCTCTTTTGAAAGCTAACTGCGTTTGATATATTTTTGCTTATGTTCTTACAATGCACAAGAAGAATGTATTCCCATCTAAGATACATTGCTCATGCTTAGTAGTCACAGTCAGCGCATTACTCTTGTGATATGCTGATGGTACCCATAACATGATGCTGATGCTTTGGCAATTATGGGTTAGATATTTCATGGTGGCTGGTGTGGAAGAATCTGAGGGCCACGGGGCAAATGTGGGCTAGTTCTTGAAAAGTGGAATACTGTGTAAAAAATAACAATAAAGGATAATGAAAGACATATATAATGTGATAAAGGTGGGAAGACCCTAGCTAGTTGTTAGGAGCTTGGCAACTGCTGGCCAAATTTTTTAATTGATAGCCTACTCATAGTACATGGTGATTACCTTTCCTATTTTAAGATCAAGCCATAGAAGGTGTCATTATTCAGGAAGACCGACAGTTGAATTGCTTTGTGGCATTTGATGCTGCTCTGAAGATGTAACTAGTTTAAATGCTTTTGTAATGCCAAGGCCTAGGGTTTAGATGGTATATATTTGAGACATAGTGTTATGCCATGATTAGCTGCTAAAAGGCTACTCAACAAAGGTGTATTTTCCAGGTTCTCGGTGTACTCTCTCTAGTCACAAATTGACAAGATCTATGCTGTTGAGTCCAAAGGTACTCCCCACAGCAGTTTGCTAGCTAGGCTATGCTGAAGGCCCCCCCATATGCTGCTAGCTCGCACTAGAGTAGAGGATGGAGTGAGGCTCACTTAGATGGGGTGCAAACATAGAGAACCTATTGAAGTGAAATGACACAACAATTAATTATCTAATGCTCAACAATACAAATGAAACCAAGGTGGTCAGCGTTGCGACGCCAGCTGAAGTCCGTCTCACAGAATTCCTATTTTCCATCACAGCCACTTTATAGTTTATTTGCTCCTCCTTTGTCCACGTCTTACTCTTGCCTCCTTTTCCAAAACTCGACCATTCAGCTTGACTTCCTTTCCCCGATTTATTTGACTTTCCAGAATACGCGTTTGAGGTCTTTCCTGATGAGTGTTCTTCTCGCCACGAGGGACGACCGTCTGACCACGACGGATGCTCTTCTGGCAACGACGGATCAAATTCAGGTTCTAAAAATAAATACATCGGAGGTAAGTTCATGGTGAGCTGAATGGCCGATGCTCAAAGGAATAGAATGCACGAAGTGAAGTAAATCATCACTCACTCCATGTTTTCGGTTTCGATTTGGAAGATTTCCCAGGAAAAATGGGTGACCACTCTGCTTCAACAGGTGGACATGTAGGAACAGGCTTAGGCTGACAAGTGGGATCAGATTGACATGTAGGAATAGGAGTAGGCGGCAACGGGACGATTGGCACACTTGGGAGAAAATTTAAGATAGGAGTTGGAGAAAATGTAGAAGTGGGGTACACTGATAACGAGCTCGATGAATATGTAGGAGACTGAGTTGGTGAAATGACTTCGGATATTGGCGCAACCGTCGGAATACTGGTTGGCATGAATGTAATATCAAAGGTTGATTTGTAATTCATCGCGAGAACAATGACAACAGGGCATCAGGCATTGTGAAAATGATAACTTACATAATAATCATGGGTGCCTGGGATCAAAAACAAAAATAAAGCAATATGAGGTAAATTCAGCAGTTTTATGACAATGCGTTCACAATCAAATATCTACCAACGTGGGTTCAGACGTATCAGGAACTGGTTCAAGAAAAGGTGCTGGAGTATTATTTGCTGGTGATGCTGATGGGCTCAGACTAGGAAATAACGCTGGGATGAGAGTGAGTACATCTCCATCGATTGTTGGACTCAGAGTTGGTGAAAGTGATGGAAAACGTGATGATGACAGCGTCGGGCTCACAGTGGAATCCATATCACCTATTGTTGGACTCAGAGTTGGTGATAGCGATGGGCTGGTAGTGGGGACTACATCATCATATGCTGGACTCAAAGTGGGCGATGTTGTTGGACTCAATGACGGAAAATTTGTTGGGCTGGCAGTGGGGTCCTTGCTGTCAGCTGCAGGGCTCAGGGTCGGTGATGTTGATGGACTCAGTGACGGAGATAATGTCGGGCTGGCAGTGGGGTCCTTGCCGTCGGCTGCTGGACTCAGGGTCGGTGATGTTGATGGACTCAGTGACGGAGATATTGTTGGGCTGGCAGATGGGTCCTTTTCGTCGGCTACTGGACTTAGAGTCGGCGATGTTGATGGACTAATAGTGGGTGATTGCGAAGGACTGCCTGGCTTTCGAGTTGGCTTCCGTGTTGGAGTTTGATTTCTGATTTTAAGAAGTCAGTTAGGATGAATGTAACAAGAGAGAGCAAAAAAACAATACTAAATGGATTCGTCTTACGGTAATAGAGACGGTGCCTATGATACAAGACCAGGAGGGAAACAATTACTCAGATTCAACACTACGAGTGCTTTCAAGTGCGAAGATGAAAGAGATAACTCAATGGTGTTGTTCATACCGTAGACGGAAACAATTGCGAGGAGACCGATGGGCTCAAGGTTCTAACACAACAAGTGTTAGCAAAAAAAAAACAGAACTTAAAGAGTAAAGGTGTACACTTACGGTGAATAAGAGGTTAGTTCGGAAGAGGGCTGAGATGTTGAGGAGGTTAGTTCGGAAGAGGGTTGAAATGTTGGCTGCACAGTTGGTAGTCTGGTAGGAAGCGGAGACGTTACGCCAGCAGCAGGTTGAGGCGTGGGCCCAACAGGTTGGAAAGTTGTTTGAGAAGTTGGTATTCTTGTAGATGGTTGAGGACTGGGTTGAGATGTTGGCTCTGCAAGTGAAACCCCAGTAGAAAGAGGGGTTGGTTTACCAGATGTTGACTGAGAGATTGACCCCGTCGGTTGCAACGTTTGGGACGTTGGTATTCTAGATGTAGGTAAAGGGGTGGGACCAGTGGGTAGTGAAGTTGGTTTAGAAGTTGGTTTTCCAGATATTGGTTGAGGCGTGGATTGCAACGTTGGAGACGATGTTGGTGCACCAGTTGTTGGTTGAGGAGTGAGACCAGTGGGTTGCGACGTTGGTTGAGAAGTTGGCACCGTCGGTTGCAACGTTGGAGAGGTTGTTGTTATTCTAGCTGAAGGTTGGGAAGTTGGCGTTAGTGTCGTTGGATTGCCAGATGAGGGTCGCGATGATGGCCGCGGTGAGGCGGTTTCATTGAACACTGGTAACCTCATTGGAGAGGGCTTTGAAGTCGGCTTGGGCGTCGCTTCGCTTAGAACAGTTGGCATATATGTAGGCAAATCAGTCATTCCATCTATGACCGACGATCGAAAGAGCGATGAGCCTTCGTCGTCCCCAAACAAATTCGTCGTATGCACCGCCTAATGATCACAAGAGGACGAATCAGATTGAGCTCGACACTCGACAATGATAAGTGTTAGGTGTTGTGCGCGTCTCGCCACTTACCTCTGGTTGGTCGTCGTCGACTGCACCCAGTTCGAATAGAATTCGAGGCGACGACGTGTCACGGTCGTCAGCTCGAACAGAACGAAGCTGGACCTGTCGTTTCCACGAACAGTGAAGTATGAACATGTGCGAAAATGAGCCGGTAATGTAAAACTAATATGGTGCCCATCGTATACTCTGATCACATACCTGTTGCTGTTGGCCGAAGTATTCAGCAGCACACAATGCGAACCCCCCAACATTGACCGACGC
Source organism: Discostella stelligera (assembly GCA_036939735.1). NCBI lineage: Eukaryota > Bacillariophyta > Thalassiosirophyceae > Thalassiosirales > Thalassiosiraceae > Discostella > Discostella stelligera. Next base: position 4,964 of record JALLBB010000969.1, read on the forward strand.
AATCAATAATCGCAAAGACGATGATATCTTCACCATGATACGAAGCTAGGGCTTGAAATTAGTAATAGGTAAAATGGAACGGTCGAGCCATGTGTCATGTTGGAACTCTTAACTCTTAATGAAAACAAGTGGACTCTCTCTAGAGGGGCTCAATCACTCCATGACATAAGGCGGAAGAGACCAGGCATGAAGAAGGGGCTGGTGGGTGGCAAGAGATAGTGATTGTGGAAAGGGGATGTGGTGTGAGTGCGGGATGGAGGGGGCGGGCTTCTCAAAGAGACCTGAACGGAAAAAGGAGCCGCTTCGATGTGATACTGTAGAGAGTACAGGACGTAGGATCTACTACAAAGTCCTGCCACCTTCGTATCTCCATCACACCCTCCCCAGCTCATGGTCGATAGGCAGCTGGGGACCATGGTGGGTGTATTGACAAACCAAGCTTGTCGGCACGATGCTAAGTGCATAGATGATGCATCGTGTATTGACAAACCAAGCTTGTCGGCATGGCGCTAAGTGCATGGATGATGCATAATGTAGGCGATCTTAAAATCCAAGAGATCATCATTTGATTGACCATTAAATGGACATATAACATCATACTTGAAGGCAATGATGAGAGTAAATATCATTATTTGATAACATTGTAGAAGTGGATTGTAGCCACTAACCCAGTACAATGTTGTACTGGGTTAGTGGCTACGATCCACTTCTACAGTGGATTGGGACCGCCAGGATTTGGATGCCTTGGAGTTCAAATACCATCGGTGTGTGCCAAGTAGTGGGGCGCGCAAACCGGAGAGAGAGAATTTCAAATTCAAGAAGCCTATTCCAACCTGTTTGAACCACTTCTTTTGCATTCTCGTTCCCTCTCCACTCGCACTCCCCCCGCTCCATCCAAAACAAAATAGATGGATCGAACACCACTCGACCATCGACTCCTCTATCATTGAATGAAGAGATACTACGAGGAAGATATCATCCCATATTTGACCCAATCGACGTCAACAATGGCACAACATTAGCATAACAACGCCCGTCGTCACCATGAATGCCACTCCCAACTCCCCCTCTACTGCCTCCACCACACCACACTGCTCTCATGCTCGGCTGAGGAACAGGTGATGGAAAAATACATCCTCGTCATGGGAGCGGCATATCCCGCATTCCCCACTCTTAACCATGACTTGATGGATGTATTATCAATTTCCAAAGCCTACCTCCGATTGAGTCTAAGCTGGCAGGAGGCCGTAGAGATTGGGGGCAGTAGTGATTGATGGTTGGAGTGCATCTACATCTACCGTTCCCCTTCCCCCCCTCCATCCCTCCTTTAATCTGCAATTTTGTGATGCACATTACTTTAGGGGACGCACAGTACCTATGGAAAACATGGGCTACTTTTGGACGGAAAGTCACCACCTTAAGAACAACAAATGTATAGGATATACTATGACAATCAACAATCAACTGACATTTAGCTTAGCAACCATGATCAGAGGATGCATCCAAATCTGCATCGGAGTCATTACCCTCATCGTCAATATCATCGTCAGTATCACCTTCAGTCACTGAGGACTCTCTACCAAAGTTCGATGATGAAATCTCTTGGTTGGGCTTCATCTTCTCCATGCGCTCATTGTTCGAACCCGAATACTTACAGAGGTGAGTGTTGCCAATATGACAACGTTGGCATGCACAGTAACAGTCGGATATTGCCACTAACACCTTCCCCTCCTTATTCACAATGTCAGTGGCCTCCTGTGATTGGATAGTACAAACTCCGTGGATTTTTGTTGTACCCTTGACAGCCTTTTTATTCGCTGTATCAAGGACATTTGTTCTATCACACAGGATGATTTGACCGGGATGAAGAGCCAATTTTGCTTGCAGTTCCGCTTCTGTCTCGACAATAAAGAAACATGTGCGTTGATCAATTGAATTGGTTTTCTTTTTCTTGAGCTGTGGATCTTGATTGTTCTCATGCTCTTTCCATACTGTTAGTTTCTCAACGTATGTAACAGAATTGATGAATCCCATGTATGCATTTGGGGATCGGATGCCAACAAGTTCTCGCTTCCTTAGTTCTTCCTTCACATCTTTCCCAGCGGCGTCATGTGGTCCCTTGAAATTGCTGACCACGGCATAGCAGTGAGTGATTGGAATCTTTGACATTGCAGTGTACAGAATTGTCTGACGACATCTATATTGTCCTGGGCAATTGTCGGTGTGAATGATTGCTCGCTTCAACGGTTTGGTAGGATCCCGTTCGATGAATCTGTTGCTCAACACATCCAAAACTTTGTCGATTGTCGCTGCATGCATAACATGATCGTTCTTCTTGCCCTTTTCAAATGTCTCCGCAAATGAGTAGAAGACATCAACATTGTATACCTCCATCTCTTCAATTTCCGTCACAAGACCATCATCACTCTTGTGTTCGATTACTACTGTCCTTCGATTGGAATGGGCAACAACAACACAGAGTGCACCGTGGGCATCCGTCGAGCAATTCAATTTCTTGATGGCACTGAAACTGAGAGAAGCAGCGAAATCAGTCGTCAGGTAAACTGTATCCTCCATCAGCCAACTCAATTGACAATTCATCTGAATGCTATACCAACAGATTTGCCAATAGTGTGGAATGCATTCTTCGATCCTAGCTAGGAAATACTCAATGAATTCGGGAAGTGGCATGTACACAGGGGTGAGTTCTTTCTGTGTATTGTACTTCCCTTTCTTATCCGTCCCCGATCGTCTTGCTTCCGCCCATACATTAACCTCAACTTGCATCTCCGCCAAATCATCAGTTAGCTTCTCTTTCACTTTGTAGATTACGCGTAGTCTTGCGCGAACACCACATTTGCTGCACTTGCCTTCGCTGCAGTCTCTTGGGAATATGGTAGGAGGATCATCTGTCTTGTCGTAATGATGATCGTGGAGTGTAATCTTTTCACAACATATCCGCTCAACAAATTTTCTGTGGTTTCCAATTGACAGTAGGGCAATGAGTTCATCGGTTGGGATCTCGGCGGCGCTCATCGTACTAGTGGCGCCCTCCTCGGCAATGATGGAGCCGTCAGTATTTTTGACTTGGATAGTGTCCTGGTCAGCCGCAGCAACGTCAACACTAACACTCGAGGTAGAGCTTTCCATCACATTGGTGCTTGCTGACTCCTCAGCTGCCCCTGCAGCATTGGTGTTGGTGTCAATAGCATCACCAATTTGATACCCAATAAGAGCTTTAATTGGAGACACCTTCAGCACCGTCGCCATTGCTCTCATTGCATGATTCGTAGCCGTAGTCTTTGCATCGACGCAAGATTGTACTGTTGGGTTTTTGACAAATTTTGCCATTACCCAGATCACCTTCCAAAGGTAGAGAATCCTGTTTTATCGCTACTGGTGCCTCTCTGGAAATTGAGGTAATGAACTGAATCTTTGAATGCATGATACTGTTCCATCTTGTTCACTATTATCCATGTGCGCCGTGCTAGTGTCATTTCTTCACCCATTAGTGTCAATGTCATCTGCTTACTATTTGTATCCACCCTCGTATATTTATCATCCATCAGGAAATCGAACACATACGGTTGGAGCTTGTCAACAATTTTATCGCAACGAGTCTTCCTTGTCAATTCCATGACCTGGTGACCTTCTTCCATTAGCAAATCAATCTCGTTAATGGCATACTCAATCTGGCGCCATGTTGTACCAAGCTTTTTGGCCAATGTTCTGACGGGGAATGCTTCAGTATCTCCTTCTGTAACTAAATGGAACAAGCACGCAACAATAGCATTCTTCACAAATGTTTCAGCAACTTTGGTGCGTGCGCCCCTAGATGAACTGGTGTGATAGGCCTTGGCTTTTTTGACTCCCTCTCAATTTGCCGGTTGAATAGATCATCGCTGATAGCGGCAAGGACATCTCCTTTGATTGCTTCATTGGATGCAAGATTGAGGAAATAGGAAATAATACTTGCAGCTTGAATACAATCACCTTGAGAGATGGCAAACAATGCTGCATGAAAATCTTTACAATCCTCTCAAATGTTTTTTTGCGTCACTTGAGGTTTATCAGATTTCGACCATTTTGTACAATCAACAGCCTCGCGCGATGCCATGAACCGCTCGGCAAAAATATGCATCACTTCATCACGTTTGCGCTTCTTGCATGGAGGATTTGGTGCATCGCCATTAGTCTCCATGACTGTCACATCATGGACGTGGATATCATCAGCGGCAGCGATACTCGTGGAGTGGATGCTATTGACGGTGGTGGTATGATTTGTGTTCTTTGGTAAGTATTGGCCGAGAGAGTAATAATGACATACGACATGGTGTTAGCACAGTGGCATTGGCATTGGAATTACTCGACAAACAATACTATCACTGGCAATACTCACGAGAAATGTATCGATGGTAGTGTCTATGGTACTGGAATGATGGTTGGCATTGATATTGGTGGTGGCGACTGATACTGATACTATCTCGGCAATACCATTGGTATTGGCACAACGAGGCTTCGGAGCGACAATAAACGAATCATCAACCACAGTTTCCGGCGAGACTCTATTCGGATCAATATTTATGGAGTCAGAGAATGAATCGGTCCTGTAGATACTATCCTGTATGACGTTGAACTTGTCAAGTATTGTGTCGAGCAAAGGACCATCTTCAGTATTGGATATAACTTAAGCACGATCGTACCATTCACTACTGCCAATAGGATAATATCCTAAGATACTATAAGCCTTATCATGATCAATAATAGGTTGGCCAGTAGGAAATGCGTTTTTCAGGGATTTCTTCTTGTTGTAACATCCGGTGTCGGCTATGGCATCGATAACTAAGTTCCTACCATAGTCGAGCATGAAATCAGCTATCTCGGCTGTAGTGTAGTTCCGGCCTCTTGGTAATGGCAGTTCTGTGCCATTGATCAAGCGAATATCGCTCTTCAGTATTGGATGTACCCGAACATTGTCTCTTGACATGGTTGCAATGATCGACGGAGGTATGTATTCAATAATGGTAGAGTATGTGCTGTGGTGTGATTGGATACATGCAATTTTGATTTTTGAAGAATTTGACGATGATGGTGGTTAGACCAATAGTAGAATCCTTTGGGCATATGACTCTTCCAACTGATACTTCAGTTTATGACATGATTGTTGAAGATTTGAGGCACAAATTCAAAATAGTAGTCCCAGCGGACGCCGTGGTTGATGCTGTAACAGCATTGTTGCGGCGGGTAGCGGGCGGCGGCGGCACGAGCCACTGCAGCGGATGACTGATGGTCTCACAAGAAAGAGGAGATGTGGCATTATTGACTTAGCACCCACCATTTGAGATGGCCATCTTCAAAATGTGGAGGTTTGGCACATTTTGGAGACTAATTGACGGACGACGGTCAGGGCCAAATTTCCGCCTACCGTAATTCTCGGTGTATAGTGGACACTCTAATTTTTTTTAGCAAAAAATTCGAAAGAATTAGTTTTTTTAATTCTGGTACAATCTTAACGTAGGAATTTCAGATGTACGAAACCAACAATTGAAAATCGCTATTTTCGCCTCAAATTATTGTTCCGATGCAAAAATCCATTATGTAACATGACACCTATCTTCTGCGTTCAACAAGCTTTCCAACGATGT
>JALLBB010000970.1:0-10590 GCA_036939735.1 Discostella stelligera
ATCATGGTCCGACAATAGAGCAGATCTCAGGGCACGCTACTTCAACCCTCTCCACCACCTAAAAGTAGTACGAATTTCATTATTTCATTGAAATTCCTTCACTCTCTCTCTCTCCTCCTGGGGAGAGACAAGACAATGGGAATGTTAAGTGCGTACGTATTTGTCTCTACTGTACGTTAGTATCTCTCTACCTCAAGAGGTGTAATAGATGATATCCCCGTTGCCCCGTTGCTTCGCTCGTCCACCAGTCGTAACTAGTCGTAACCTCCCCAGGTAGAGCCCAATAATTACTACGATATCCAACATCCAACCTCTACTATTCAGATTCTCACTCGTCAACGTTAGCATGCTTGGCAATGGCAAATCGAAAGGAGAGAGATTGCAGAACGCGCGCTCTCACAAGCAGAGTCTTCTCGAGCAGGGCATCCACGGTTGGGAACTCATGGAGGACCTCACGACGATGTCGCTCAACCGCAGAGCATCGTCGCCTCGGGCACGACATCGTTGCCAGAGCTGTTGGTTCAATACAGACAACTGCATCTGTCCTCGGATACATGAAATTGTTACGCGGAATAATCATGTCCTGTCGTCATCTCCATCATTGTTGTTGTTGGAACGGCGTCATACTGCAATTCATGTCAAGTTGCTAGTTTTGATGCATCCCAAAGAGTATTTGTGTGCGGGAAACAGTGCCAAGCTGTTGCGAATGCTACTTACAGAGCAACAGCAACAAGAACCACAACTGCAACATATTACTGTACAATATTACATATTTGGTAAACTGGGGGATGTGGATAAATTGGCACAAGAAATGATGATTGATATTACAAATACAATGCTCTTGTGGCCCGATAAGGATGCGCTGACCGTGTCTCAATTTCTGGATCAGCGGCAACGATTTCATCATCATCCATGCGGACAAAACCAATCTACTACAATTAAACTACACGATGAAATAAATAGACCGCCGCCGCTCATTCGAGCGGTACTGCTGGATGGAACATACACCCAAGCGCGCAATATGCACAAATCACTTCGGAAGCATCTTCGTCCAATACCATTACCTGTAATGGTACAACTCCATCCCATGAACGGCTCTGTTTTCCATCGTGCACAAAAGAATTATGGCCATGCGCATCAACACCAGCAATTACTTAAACTACAGAAAGCAACTGCAGACGAAGAACAAAACCAAGGAGCAGTGATCGCCCGCCGTGTAAGTACTGCCGAAGCGTGTGGTCAGTTGCTACTAGAACTTGGAGCGCCGTCTCAGATGCTTGACAACATTGTGGAGGCTGTGATTATCAACAATGAAGCTCTGAGGCGAAATTTCACGAGGTAGTCTTCCGAACGATGTCGATGGAGAGATGCCAGAGATGACTGATACTTAACGACCATGGAAATTAATGTTGTTATTCTTGCACCTAAATACTCAATTTTGTCGCAGTGAATAGAATATAACATGCTACAACAACTCAATGAAAGAATGGCTAGTAGGCTGCCACAAAGAATGGCACTCTCACGGCAAGGAGGTGTCGATTTTCATTCACATTCCTATCGCCGGATAAAACATATCCTAGTCAAAACATCATTTCTATTCAATAACTTTACTCTCGTTCCCCCCTCCCCCTCCCATCCCGAGCTCATACGTCTACACCATTCTCTCCCTCTTACAGCATGGATATTCGACACATTTCTTAAACGATGGAGACAGATGATTGGCACGGCCCACTGGGAGTCCATGCCTCGGTCCACAATCCCGTCGCCGAGGCGGTGGGTTGGTACGCAGAGTTGCTACACCAAAAGTGATACGGCCACGGCTTGCATTGATAGGTCATCCCACCGACCCGGACCTGGTCGCCGGCCACGTACGTTACGCCCGCAGTCCACTTGGCAACATCGGCAACCACCGGAGTGGGTGTGGGCGTGGTGGTGATCACCTTGATGTACTTGCAGGCAGATGTGAATTCGGTGGGAGCACCCGTGGGAGCCAGCGTGCCGGTGCAAGGCCCGACTTGCGTCCACGCCATGTCGGAGAACTCTCCGCCGGGGGCGAAGCCCTCTTGGTTGCAATATCCTGCATTGGGCCACTCGCGACACTTGTACACCATTTTATGGGTTTTGCTGCCGTCGATCGACGTGGAGACTTGATCCCCCGATTTGTAGCCAGCGTAGGCTTTGTTGTACATATTGGGACAGCCCGCCGCGACGGATCCCGCAGCGAAAGTGGGAGCAGCGGTGGGTTTGATGGATCCAGAGCATCCGCCCACCGAATCCCATCCCAAGCTACCACCCGACGCGTCGAGCGGACTGAATTGTCCGCAGTAACCAGAGAGGGGCCACGCCTTGCACTCGTACACCATGGTACTTACCAGCGGGGAGGCGGAAATTGACTTGACCACGCTCACGCGATCGTTCTCCTTGTATGTGGATAACCCCCCCGCGACCCAGGCTGGCGGGCACCCGCCCCCGCCGGATGCGGTAGTGGGTGCAGTCGTTGGTTTTATGGTGCCCGAACAGTTTCCCACCATCTTCCATGCCTGTTGCCAATAGCTCGTTTTCGACGTAGGGTCGGGCTTGTAGGCATCCTGGGGACAGTAGAGACTTTGGGGCCAGGCCATGCACTCGTAGACGATTCCGTTGAGTGAGACGCGATCTCCGGTCATGTAGGGTGAATTGGCGATGAAGTTGGATGGACATCCGCCAACGCTGGGGAGGCTGACAAAGACGGGAGATTTCGTGGGTGCCAATGATGCCGCGGATCCCTGTGTGTGTGAATGTACGTTTTGATTGGAAAATCATGTTTCGAGGGGGATGGAAAAAGAGGAGTGAGAGAGTCGAGCAAGACGTTGATGAAAGTAGTTGATATTGGGTAGATAATGAGATTCAGTTTCGCGGTGTGTTCCCGCCCAATATGTACTGGCCAGTGAAGAGCTCGTCGTTTCTTTTGATATTGCGCCAATAGTTAAACTTACCGAGCAAGGAGTGCTTTCTTTCGACCATGCCTGATCCCAGTAAATGGTCGACGGAGCAAACCCAGTCTGCGAACACCAGTATTGAGAAATGCACTTAAAGTTAAATGTCTCAGTAGTCGACACGCCGCCCTCCTGCTTGAATCCCGAGGCTGGGCAGGATGCCGTCCCCGGTGGCGAGCAGGGTGTGTAGGTGATGGGGGTGCTAGTGGTGACGGGGGAGGAGACCTGTGCGTCTTTGGAATAGCTGGATCCGGAGGAGTAGGCGGGATAGCAGCCAGCAGCGGAGGCGAAGAGGGTATCCCCTCCCTCGAACGAGGATACTACTAGTGCGGTGGCGACGAGGATGGGTTGGATACTATGACGGTAGTACATCATCATTGCGATGGCTTCCGCCCACTTTGGACTACGAAGAGGCGAAGGTAGTCGGTGGCTGGTATTTCTCTAGTGGAGAGATGATGCCCACAGTATCTTCATCGTCGTCGTCGACTTTCGTTTGGCCTTCTCGTCGCAACAATGCTGCAACAGAGAGTGCATGCGATGCTATGCGATGGCAAGATTTTCCGCGCGTTCTTCTCTCCGTGTTGAAGCTGCGGCTTACCTAAATTTATTGGGCTTAATTCAGACTAGTACAGCCAGGGTGCATGCAGGTACAGCCCCATGGCTCTCAACGAGGAACAGACGATGAAGTCAGATTTTGTAGTCTGTCATGCGAGCGTTTCAGTTTGTCTCGACTCTCGACGCACGACGGCGGCGATGGACAGACAAAGGATGAAAAAAATGAACAATCCACAATCCAGCCAAGTCGCTCGCCTCTCGCATGCCATAGAGCCATAAACAGTGCAGAATGCTCTCTTCTTTCCCTCGCATTCGGTGTTCAATCTCATCCTCGTCGACCTCGGCACTAACATGTAAATCGTCGGCATCCTCGGTGTCTAGATTTTCTGCTGTCATTACGCCGTCATCGACACAATCATCGCAATCGACCTCGCCGCCGCAACTGTCGTCGCTTCCGTTGCACACTCATATTGGAATCGTGGGCACTCGTCGAAGCTACTCGCAGTGTGAGAAGAGCAAAAGGAGTTACTACTCTCAACATCAAAATAATCATCAGCTCCTCAACCACGCAAGTTATCCTGCATCACGGCAACTTTTTTCGGCTGATTCGAAACAAACCAAGAAAAAGGATCTTCGAGATTCTATTGAAAGGCTCAAAAGTAGCATACAATCCGAAAATAGTAACTCTGGCGATACTGTTGGTCCCAATAATGAGAAAATTAATTCCTCCCATGGAAACAATATCAATCCACTTGTCGACAAGATCACATCCTTCGGAACATCCTTCCTCCGATCATTGGCTCAGACGTGGGATGATTTAATTGCCTCCGGACAGGCCAAAGATATTAACAAAAAGATTGGCACGCCCTCGTCCGAAAATAAAGATGGCGAGCCCAATTACGCCAATGATGATGAGGCTGCGGATAAGTATGAGAAATATAAGGGTAGCAAGGATATCATGGTCATTGATCCATCAGAGCACTTGAGTGCATGGGAACGGATGGAGCGGAGGTTGAGGGATGCTCCCATTATTCAAGGTAAGAATCTCTGGATGATATCATGATTCCTTCCTTCCTACCCTTGTTGACCTTCATGCTCTCATTTCTTGACACGCTCACTCGTAATCAACACACGCAGATATACTTGAGAAATCACAACAAGTCTACGAACGATCCGGTGCCAAAACCCACGTCCAAAAGACGCAACAGCGTATCCAACATCTACGAGAAGATGCCGAGGAGGCATGGGAAACATCCCAAAATCCTTGGGTGTACCGTGCCTCCTCGGTCTACGACACCTTGACTGCCGAGTCGGAATTCGCCACCGCATCGCGACAATTGCAAAAGTTGGATCCGGAGTTTACCCTAGAAACGTGGAAGAGGGACGTTGTCGAACATACCCTACCGCGAATCATGAAACTATTCCTCGAGGGAAGAATTACGGAGTTAAAACCATGGTTGGGCGAGGCGGTATACAATCGTCTTGCGGCCGAAGTACGTGCACGTAAAAAGGAGGGGGTGCAGATGGACACCAATGTCCTGGCGATTATGAATGCAGAAATATTAGCATGCGAGGTCGAGGGGAGTAGTGTCAATGTCGAACGTGGTGATGATCCAATTATATTGTTGCATTTCATGTGTCAGCAGATTCATTGCGTGAGGAAGAAGGTGAAACATCATGACGAAGGGAGGAGGGACGGTAAAAAGTCTACCGCGTCGAATGATAAGGAAGAAGAAAACGAAGAAGCGAATAATGATAGAGTATTCATGGAGGAGGAATTGGGTGATATCGTTGAGGGGGGTGAGGATGATATACGCGCAAATTCGTACGTGGTGGCATTCCAACGCGAATACAATGAAGAGAAAATGGAGTTGAACTGGAAGATTGTTGATTTTAGGTTTAATGGCGCAATTGCCTACTTGTAAAAGAGAGGGTGACAACTCTTAGCCAACTGAGGTTTGACCAGCAGTCCTGCATTACGACGACGTTCAACCTTTGTCACGATGTACTCCAGCCAAATACACCCCGATGGGCGGTTAGAGTAGACTATGATCAGCCACTATTGACCGGCGGACACGCATTCCATATCATATCGAGAGTAAGCATTTAGTAAACATGTCAACTATGATCAGTTCCTTTAACGAGCCCGCAGGTTGGGATGAAATAAATAAACATCTACAATACAAAATTACATGCAACACGCCATCTTCCGACAGAAGGTAAGGCCGACGTGACCTATTCCCCCAGGACCGAGTGGTTGTATCTACAGGAAGAAACCCAAATATTTTATGAAAAGCCACTGCAGTATCAATGTGCTCACGATCAATGAACGTCATCATACCCTTGCCATCGGTTCCGACAAGACCATTGAAATGAGCAACACAAAACACAATCCCTTGCATCACCGTGTGCCGCGGCGAAATATTAAAGGAAGTGCCTCCTTGATATGAGTGTATTACTGAACCGACATTATGAAACATCACCCACGACATGATTCGCCCACAGAGCTCTTGATCCGAAGCACCCTTAATCGCCGGTGCCACAGCGAAAAGAGAAACATCGACCTAGAGATAAGTGAAAAAGAAACAAGCAATGGGTGAGAACCCCTCCCCCTCCGACCTGCATCTTCCCCCCGCCACGGGGTGTGAATCGATCATTGGGGAGGACGGACCCAATCCGTCGACTCGTCTGGTGCCACAGACGAATCAACAGAAAGAGTGAGAGGAAGGATGACTTTCCCTCGCCGAAGTCCATGTGATTCACACGGTGAACCCAACCGTCTGCCACCATGTTCGTCGTCGAGTTCAAGATCAATCATCCGGGTTTGATGCTGAGTTTCATGTCTCTCCCGCCACAAAGACTTGCCGCCACACGTCTGGCCTTCCTCCGTCCGAGTGAGCAGCCGCCGCATCTTGCAGAATACTGTCACTGTCATGATGAATGATGATATCATGGCCATCACTAAGTATTTCATCTGCCATCGCCATGATTGCTCTGATCACTTCATCACCGGAAGCAGCTGTTGGTAAGGCTCAAGGCATCACCGTGATAACTAGTTCAGTACCAGCCCCAGCAATAATCGATGACGACGAGAAGCGGTTGGCGCCGTTCTTCTTGCGCTTACATTTAATCCGGCATGGAGAAACCATCGCAAACGTGCATAACATTGTGCTGGGGAAAGGGGACTCGCCGCTCACAGAAAATGGAGTGGCTTTGGCGCTTTTGGCGGCGGCGTCGGAAAGCATAAATGGAAAAAGGTTGAAATATTGGCGTGCATATTGTTCTGATTTACACAGAGCACATCGGACGGCGAGAATCGTTCTCGGTTTGGAAGATGGAGATGGCAATCCTATTTCTAACTCGGAAATTAATCTCGTTGTGGACTCACGGTTAAGAGAACTCGCAAAAGGAGCCCGCGAAGGTTATGCAAAGAGCTTTACGAATGAAGAGGCATTGGCTATGAGGCGTAGCGAGACTGAGAAAACCGTGGGTTCTCGTTTAGATATTTGCGTTCCAATGATGGAAAACGTTGATGACGCATGGATTCGAGTGAAAGATTGGATAGATTCGATAGTGCACGAGGCATCGAATGAGTATTACTCAGCAGTCAAGGAGGGACAAGCAGTTGATGATGACATTGAAAATGGTCGCAAAATTTACCATGTATTTGCACTCTCCCACTCAGCTTTGATTCGGACAATGATTAATAAAATGGTGGGTCACGAAATACCGTCGACCTTTGCCACCACGAAGGAAGGTTCAATTGCTATTCCTAATCTATCGAGAACTACCATTGATGTGAGACCTGCCATTCCCCATCGTTCCAAGGACAGTGTCTCGAGTTCGACTTGGACTTCATCCCTTCATCTGCTGGCGGATGTCTCGCATCTCAACGACGCAACACTCAACGGGCCTCCATTTTTGTAAATGCTTACCTACCCGACTAGATTTGAGCTCAGAACAGGAACTTCTTCCGCTTCCCTACTACATCGTTCTCCGATACTATTTCCTTTGCCACAACTGAACCACATAAATCAAGCTGAAAAACTTTGAATATCCCCAAACTGCTTCCAACGCTTATAACTACCCCGACGATGATGCGAACAAGCCACATGTTGTCTACGTCCGAAATGACCTTCATATTCATGCGTGATAGAGAGCGATTGTTGTAGTAATTGACATGAGTTGAAGTGGAAGACACAATCGATGACGAACAGCTGCTTACATCGTTTAGGGGCTCCCACCGACTGCGTTTCTCGGCATTTGTGAGAAAAATAATCATCGCTCCGTAACAAATGATTGTAATTGTTTGAAAACGACTCCGAGCAGGTTGTTGCATGAATGATGACCCAGCGCAACACAGAACCACGGAAGCCCCGCCAACCAAAACTAGAAAGCTTCCAATCCCGAGTTCTCCGACTCGTGTTGGCTGGACTTGGATTCTTCCTTCAATGTTTGAGTTCATTACGATTTCATCCGGGGGCTAGTTTATATCATACCGACCACCCTCCTTGCTTAGGAACAGGCAGCAGCAGGTGCAGAAGTACTAATGTTGATTTCAAATTTAAATTCAGTGAAACCATAACGAAATCAAGACCGACCGAACACAATATTTTGTCGACCAAGCCACGAAAGGATTGTCATCATTGACCATGGAGGTCATAAAGAAGACGAAATTTCCATTCAGAGCTTCCCCAGCGAGGATTGCCCTAGCTTCCCTCGCATGCTCCGCAGTATTCCTTGCCATTACTTTTGCGGTTCACAGCCATCTCTCTTCTCAGGAGAAAGGACGTCAATTGAGACGAAGAGTGTATTTTCATCCATATCCAGCCACCACTATTTCACCCCATCGCTTACCGGAGTTACTTAGTCCAGTAGATGAGTCTATGGAAGAAATGATGCACGAGGCGTCGGCTACCATGACGCAAGTCACGGAGTATCCAGCTCAAGATGATGGCGGTGGCGATTTGCTAGGTTATTCGGCATCCACCATAGAAGATAATCAAACCGTAATTCTCAACAAGCAAATCATCGTAGAGACAAATGTAGCAGCGTCGGATGATGAATATCCTATAGACGACTCAGATGAACCCACAAATAACATGAGGTTGGAGGACAATGCGAACGACTCAAGCAACACTCTTCGCGAGACTCTCCGTGCCCGAAGCCTCGAAGCGAAGCTATTCATCACAAACCTGCTGCATGAGGCATTTTCGAATTTCACCGAGCCAAACCCACGTTACAGTCTGCAGCATCCCCAAGACCTTTACTCTCAGACAGAGAACGATCGCTCCTGTGGACAGCTAGATGCATTCGCAGGTATACCTATTCATGACAGCGTCGGCAATGGTCCTTGGGTACCACCAATTGGATCTGCTCCGGAAAAAGTGAAGAAGTGGGACACATCGTACAGGATAGCAATGCGCAAGATCAAGGATGTACCAGTGGGGGGCAGTGGACTGCGAGACGTTGCGGAGGTTGAAGTGCAGGACCTGCGCGCCGTCCGTCATAATCTGTTCTGTAAACAACAGTGATAGACAATTGTAACATGGGTTTACAGTTATGGTAAGTACGGGGGTTCTTAATGAATTTCGCACTCCATGTTGTGTAGTATCACAGATACCCATTTAATATTAGATAACCGCAGTGCACACAGTCACTGAAATTCGAAGTGTGGGTCTGTGAGGGAAGTGTTCCCAGAAGTCATCTTACTTTGATATTAGTCACTGAGCTCCAGTTCGGATCTGTCTACCTTCTCCAACAAGTGAGGTGTGATAAACTTCGCGGTCGGGTGTGTGTGTAATAAATGATAGGTAATGAGGTTCGACAAAAATAAAATTCGAGGAAAAAATACCAGAGATTTGTCTGATATTACCTGGTTCATTGAGAACATAGTGACCTTCTTCTTTCCTCCCATAACTTTCGACAATTTTTCATCACATATAATTTCTCTTTTGTCATTTGGATTCTAGAAGCAGAGGAAGATGGTGAGCCTTTGAGATGAAGTAATTGATTACGACACAACGAACATTAATTTCATCCTACCTGGAGATCATTTTCACGAATATATACCCACAACGCCTGCGTCACTTGCGGTCGCGGTAAGACGCTCTTTCCAACAACTGCCACTAAAGGATCCGAGAGACGATATGGAACCTGTGTACCCGATGACTGTTTTTTTGCTACGCCGTCGGCGTCTGTCGGTGAAGCCTTTGCCTTGCGCTTCTTCGGCTCCGCAGCACCATCCGTGGACGAATCAATGGGTTTAAATGGTTCGACATGTTCTCCGATAAATTTGTTCATGGAGAACATCTGCATGACGAACAGTGATGGCATAGATTAGAGAATACTAAGAATGGAAAGGCAGCATCACTCATCTCAAAAATAAGTGTGTATCCTGGAATCCAAGCTCACCGTAAAACAGTCCACACCAAACACTGCCTTCATTTTCTCATCCAAAAGAATTTGGCGCTTATCTGACGGATTCTGAAGGTTGTTCTCCTTAATGTACGTCCATAATTCTTTAACAATAGCTGTCCGTGCCATAAACTTGCCACTTCCGAGAAAATCCGCAAGCTTGTCGCTAATTTCCTTGACGGCCGATAGTCCTCCCCCGCCCCCTCTCTTCTTGGGCTTAAGATCAATTTCATTCTCGTCCTCCTCAGCATCTTCCTCCTCGACGCTCTCATCTTCACTGTCGTCTTCATTTCCTTGAGTCATGGAATCAATAATCTCGGTAATTGTTGCCTTGATATACTTTTTCTTCGATGATAAATCCACCCCACCAAAATGCGCTGAGAGTGCCGCGATGAATTGTTTGGTGGACATGGTTTCGAGGTCGACGACTTTCATCATCTCTTCCATCTTAACTCGAATTTGATCGTCGGCGGGTATTTGCGTGTCGGACATGGCTTGTACGGTGTTCGGTGTCTTGGATGAAAAGAGCGGTAATGGTATGAGTTGGAGGACGGGGGGAAATATGAAATACAGTCATTGGGACACCCTGTGCATTGAGCCAAGGCAGTCCCAACTGCTGGAAAGTCCCAAGTAGCAAATAAGG
>JALLBB010000971.1:0-10589 GCA_036939735.1 Discostella stelligera
CTCGTAGATACGATACTTAGTAAATCACGAGTAGAATATGTGGTAGAATTTTTGGGAAGTATTCGTCTAGTACTCAGCTACAGCAGGAAAAAAATCAGTGTAGCAGTACGATAGCTCAGCTCAGAGCATCAGAGGGTCTGGGAAGGATCGATCGGGTGTGCTCCTATTCATCATCATGCCAGGCAGAGCCATCAGAAAGCCGTCAGCTGGAAGCGGTGGTGGTGGCGTCGGCAAGGGAATATCGGGGGACAAACGAGGCAGCAAGAGACTAACTAGTGATGGCGACCATGATGATGAGGATGCTGCTGCTTCTGCTGTTGCTGCAGCAGCTGTGGGCGGACGAGTCAAATTGGAAGAGGATCTTTTTGAAATTGATCGTGGTAGAGATAATTTCAGTACAATGGGCTCTTCGACAGCTTCCAAAGGGAGAGTGTACGCAAACAACAAAGTGATCTATCCGCGTAGAAATCTTCCCTTGCTGCAACGGACTACTGATTCAACTCAGGAAGATGAAGGACACACGAACCATCACAGCATGCCAGTAGTCGGGTATGTGCGCGCCACTCCTCCCGGACACTTGCTGAATCGAAAGCAGACAGAAAATCAACGTCATCCTACACAGCTAGTAGACGGCAATCTGGAGGGTTGGACGAGAATTCGTTCCGACCCATTGAAGCGGGGCACTTTCCCCAAGGAGGGATTCGATCACATATTGGGACGTCACGAAATTCGTCAGGTGGACGGTATTCCCATTGGTGGACGCATTGTGGAGCTCGATGGTCCATATCCTTCATCATCGAAAAGTTTTGACAACGATGTTGATAAGTTTGATTTGGCTGGCAAAGGGAGCTCGAGCTCAATAAAAATGAAATATTCGCTTGAGCTGAAGCGATCTCCACATGTAGTGGGAGAAGACTATTTGGAACCAGAAGAAGAAGCCGCTCTTCAGGCGGAACTCGCACAGCGTCGTACTGCCCTGGCCCGTATGGAAGACATTGATGACGACAACAACAACAACAACCGAGGGGTAGAAGCATCTACTACGGCACAACAGAGCCGCCTCGCGCACTCCACTCGATGCACCCATTGGTAGCCTTCGTGAGAAATGGAGGGTATTGCCTCACTTCTTGAAATTAAGAGGGTTGATGAAACAGCATATTGATTCATTTGATCATTTTGTTAGTGTCGAAATGAAGCAGATTGTTCAGGTGAGAAAAGAAATGAGTGCAAAGAGGATTGTGTTTGAATGCAATGATATTTTGACTTTTCCCTCCATATTGCATCTTTAACACTGCCCTCATTATTTTGTTAATGACACATCACCTACGTTGCAGTCGCCCTCCGCCTGCGAAATTAGATCCGACCACGATCCTAAATTCTACCTCCGTTACACAGACTGCTGGGTTGGAGAGCCCAGCATCGATGAGGATTCGTACGCTACAACACAAACCACTCCCTTCCAGTGCCGATTGCGTGATTGCACTTACAGCGCACCAATTTATGTCAATGTGCGATACACACGAGGTAGGCAGATTGTGGTCAAGAAGAAGGTGACGATTGGTCGTATGCCCATAATGCTTCGCTCGTCAAAATGTTTGTTGAGGGGGAAGTCCGAACGAGAACTGGCACAGATGAAGGAATGCCCGTATGATCCGGGTGGATACTTAATTGTAAAGGGGGTTGAGAAGGTTATTTTGATCCAGGAGCAGCTATCCAAAAACAGAGTTATCATTGAAGAGGATCCTAAAACGGGTTGTGTGTCTGCGTCTATTACCAGTTCCACAAGGGAGCGTAAATCAAAGGCATACATCTTCATTAAGAATGGGCGACTGTTCTTGAAACACAACTCGTTGGCAGAAGATGTGCCAATCTGTGTTGCAATGAAGGCCATGGGCGTGGAAAGTGACCTGGAGTTCGTCCAAAGTGTAGGATCCGAGCGAGAAGTGGTTGATGCGTTAGCTTTGAGTTTGGAGGAGCCCACTCGATTAAAGATTGCAACTCAAAAACAGGCCCTTAAGTACATCGGTAACAAGATGAGAGCGAAGAGTGCATTAACATGGGGTAAAAGTCAATTTGGGAGTACGAGGAAGCAGAGTCCGGAAGATGAAGCTCGGGATGTTTTAGCAAATGTAGTCCTCAGTCATGTACCCGTGCTGAACTTTGATTTCCGAGCCAAGGTTATCTACATTGGTCATATCGTGTGGCGATTAGTGATGGTTCATTTAGGGAAAAGTTCTTTGGACGACAGATTACTACGGAAATAAGAGATTGGAATTGGCTGGAAGTTTACTCTCTTTGTTGTTCGAGGATCTGTTCAAGCATTTCAACAGCGACCTTAAGAAGCAAACGGATTTGATTCTATCCAAGCCTAATAGGGCACAAGCATTTGACGTCATCAAATCCATCAGACCTGACTCAATCACCTACGGAATGATGTCAGCCATATCCAGCGGCAACTGGGTTCTGAAGCGCTTTCGTATGGATAGAGCAGGAGTTACGCAGGTTTTGTCGAGATTGAGTTATATGTCTGCCTTGGGCATGATGACAAGAGTGAACAGTCAGTTTGAAAAGACACGTAAGGTTTCTGGTCCAAGATCCTTGCAAGCTAGTCAATGGGGAATGCTATGCCCCGCCGATACACCAGAGGGAGAGGCGTGCGGACTAGTGAAAAATCTAGCATTATTGGCGCACATCACAACTGACGAAGAACCGGGTCCAATAGAGCGACTTTGTCGTGATTTAGGCGTTGAAGACGTGAAGCTGATGTCGGGGCATGAAATTCACTCGAGGAACGCATTTCTTATTCTTTTGAACGGTCTCATTCTTGGCGTGCATACAAGACCGATTTGGCTTGTGAAAAGCCTGCGAACGTTGCGACGTCAAGGCCAAGTCGGTGAATTCGTAAGTGTGTATCTTCATGACGGACAAAAGGCAGTTCACATAGCCACTGATGGCGGAAGAGTTTGTCGTCCATTGATCATTGTCGATGAGAGAACCTCTCTGCCGCGTCTGAAACAGTCCACATTGAGGGTTTAGCGTTGGGAACGATTCATATTAAAGATCTCCTCAGACAAGGGGTGGTGGAGTACATCGATGTGAATGAAGAAAACAATTGTTTAATTGCTGTCGCCGAGAGGGAATTGGAGGTTAGACGACGTGCTGTTGGTGAAGACATCAAAGTAGGAAGAGTGAGGGAGTGGATGGCGTACACCCATCTTGAGATAGATCCAATGACATTGTTGGGCGTTGTAGCCGGTCTCATCCCTAACCCCCATCACAACCAAAGTCCCAGGTATGTCTTGCAACTTTGGGGTAGTACTCTGTGGAGGCTATCATTTTACTCAACTTGTAACTCATCGTGTCTCTCATTCACTGACTAAATTTAATTTGTAGGAACACATATCAGTCGGCCATGGGTAAACAAGCCATCGGCACAATCGGCATCAATCAATACGCTCGTTTTGATGGACTTATCTACACCATGATTTACCCTCACAAGCCAATGGTTAAAACAAGAACTCTTGATCTGGTCAATTTCGATAGCGTTCCTGCTGGTCAGAACGCCTGCATTGCTGTGATGTCATACAGTGGATATGATATTGAAGACGCTGTAGTGCTGAACAAAGCATCCGTAGATCGTGGATTTGGCCGATGCATGGTGCTCAAGAAGCAACAAGCTAGCATCAGGCGTTATCAAAACGGAACAGTAGATCGTACCCTCGGTGCTCCTGACCCCCAGTCCTTTCCCGACGGAGAGGAAGATAAACGATACGCGCTCTATCGGGCAGTTGATAAGGATGGCCTATGTATGGTAGGGGAGCTTTTGAATAACGGTACTATTATGGTAAACAAGGAATGTGAGTGATGTGTTGAGGCAACAATCAAACATGTTTTCCACTTACCTATCCCTAATTCTTCTCCACCTTTAACTCATGTAGCGCCAACTGATACAAGCACACCCGTGGAGAAGTTGTCACAGGTCGACTATAAGTACGCAGGGCATTCGTATCGGTCCAGTGCGCCATCTTACGTTGACCGCGTCCTCATCTCATCGAATGAGAATGAGCAATTTCTGTGAGCCTTTGTCATCTCATGTGACTTGGCAAGAGCTTTTCTGGATCTCATTACACACTTTGTCCATCTTCTTTGCAGTATCAAGGTCATGACGAGACAAGTACGCCGGCCAGAGCTTGGAGATAAATTTGCTTCTCGCCATGGGCAGAAGGGAGTTTGTGGTCTCATTGTTCCTCAAGTTGACATGCCTTTCAATGAAATGGGAATTTCACCAGATTTGATAATGGTAAGAATATGCTCATCGATGATAATATGACTCACGATCTTGCAATTTTCAACAAATATAATTATCTCGACTTGAACATCCAGAATCCACATGGTTTTCCCAGTCGTATGACCGTCGGGAAGCTAATTGAAGCTCTCGTGGGAAAGGCTGGAGTATTCGAGGGTCGGCAAGCTTATGCTTCGGCTTTTGGTGAAGAGTTTGGCTCGACAGATACTGTTCAGAGTGCTGAACTTGCATTGATTCGAAATGGATTTAATTACACTGGAAAAGACGTCTTTTACAGCGGTGTCAACGGAGCACCTCTCGATGTAAGTCCACAGCATGTAGCTTCCATTTTGAGATTACGTAAGAACATTCGTGTAACTACGTATCCTCCGCACTCCATCAGGCCTACATTTTTTCTGGTCCTGTCTTTTACCAAAAGTTGAAGCACATGGTCTTGGACAAGATGCATGCCCGCTCAAGGGGTCCACGTGCTGTTTTAACTCGCCAACCCACAGAAGGGCGCTCACGCGATGGAGGTCTTCGGCTTGGTGAAATGGAGCGTGACTGTCTCATAGCATACGGAGCGAGTACCTCATCATGGAAAGGCTGATGCATTCAAGCGATGCATTCTCAGCTAGCGTGTGTTTGACGTGCGGCCTTTTACAGTATCAAAATTTTTGTCAATACTGCTGAAGCGGGGAGAAAGTTTCTGAAATTAGAATCCCGTATGCGTGCAAGTTGTTGTTTCAGGAGCTGCAAGCTATGAATGTGCTTCCAAGATTGAGGTTGAAAGATGTATAGGCTTAGTACTAAACAAATGACACATAATCGAAATAATATTGGCTATGTAAGAGAGATTGGTAGGGTGAACTCGCGGCTTTCGCTGGGTCCGAATTCAGCACCCTCGGCAATGACAACTTGACCCTCGGTTCTGACAGTGTAACCCCCCTCGCCCCATTCGCAGCACAGTCCATCACCATATACATCATAGATCGTGAAAACATAGTCACCTTCAGGCAAACAAAGTTCCTGCACATCTTCCGTCGCACCTTCGGCAAACGGCGAAGAACTTGCCACGACCACACCATCCTGTGTAATGCGCCAACTTTCGTCCTGAGGGTACTTGTCGAATCTGAGGTTGACAATTACGACAGAACACTCATCGGGGCTCGGTGTTGAAAAGGTGATGGTGTTGTTCCTTCCGAATGACTCTCCTCTCCCAACTTCTTCATCATCAAATAAAAGACGAAAAGTAACGTTAAACCAGTCACTGTTGCTGAAAGAGGTATGTTGCGTGAGCGAGGCAGCAAATGATATCATTGGAAAATATTATGTATGAACTCACCTTTCACCGCCATAATCGTCATAGATGGTAAAGTCATACGTTCCTTCCGGTAAGCACACTACCTGCTTATCTGCTTGAGTGAACGCCATGGAATCATCGTACACGGGTGAACTGGCAATTAAATCTGCCTTAATATCACCGTGAGGAATTATCTCCCATCGAATGTCAGAAGGATTTTCATCCAAGGTAACTATTACGTTAAGCGGAAAGCATCCAGCGGACGTGGGTGAAGTAGTTGGATTCTCACTAACAGTTGAGCCGATTTCAATTGCTAGAGTTGATTCGGAAGAAGGTTCAGGAGCAGTAAACTCAATTCTGCAGCCCATGAAATCGTGCATACGGACTTCAAATTGATCGGCCACCATCACAGTGCCATTCGAGAGTGCAGATGTCGCAGCTGTATAACCTTTGAAATCGCCCTCGATCGGTAGGATCAACGATTCCTGCATCCATTCTTGACTAGTCAAATTACGAGTGTAAAGAAGAACTTCGTTTGCCACAGATAGCGCCAGCATACTCTCATCCGAAGACAAAGGATATTCGTACAATGCGTCCGAGCCTGAATCAAAATCAAAACTCAACTCTTGCCCAAGAACAAAATTCTCTTTCTGACTATCGCGTTTGTAAGTACATAATCCTCCTTTGACGGTTGAGTATGCAAGGTGGTTCTCGCCAATCGTTATTGAGCTAATGGCGCCATATCCTGCATTAACGAATTCCAGCTCCTGAAACTTCATAAATTTTGTGTCGTTCCCATCCGAACGATCCACTTCAAACAATACAACATTAACGTCACAGTCAGCGGAGGCCGCTATTATATACTGATTTATGCGAACGGAGTACCCAAAGAATTTTGATCCACACGTCAAAGTATCAGGAGGATAAAGCCGTTCCAGCTGGACCCAATCCTCGGTGTCTCTTTTAAAGACCGTGACGCTTCCTCTGTTGTTAGATTCCGGAGGAGCACTGGCGACAATCAAATCGTCATAAATATCTACGGAAGTGCCGAAGTTTGCATCGCCATAGTTATCCATGACCACACCCTTTTTATACTCGTTCGGGACATAAGGACCTTTCTTTTGTTCCCATGAGGAACTCGACGCCGGATCCAGCTTTTCGTAGATGAATATAGCACCCGTGTCGAGTGGTTCGTCACGATAGGCACTGAGGTCCGTAGTGGCTTTCGGCGCACCAATGACGGCGGTATTCCCATGAATAGCGACAGAGTTGATTTCTCCGACGTTCACCATGAGGCCAAACAGTGCAGTTCGAGTCCATGTCTTTGTTTCCGGGTCCAAAGCGAAGAAGGCAACATATCCCGATCCAGAGGCTACGATTGCCTGATCACCATCGATGGCTACCTTGGGGTAGCTTGCAGCAAGACTCGTTAGGCCCAGTTCCTGAATGTACTCCTCGGAATCGCATGCAGTCAATGATGTTCCGAGAGAATTATTCCCCTCTATGGGTGAAGGAGTAGGCACCTGCGTCGCGCTGGAGAAGTCGCCGGTGGCAATGCCGATGTCACTGTCATCTCGGGCGATGAACGCAGAGCTTTGGGTGGATTCGCTGAACAAGTCGCCACCAAAGGTGAATCCTAATGATAATGCAACACCCGCCAAGAAAAGACACGAGGTGACGGCAACCACGATTAATGTTCGTCTGTTGCGTTTCGGTCTTGCCTGCTTGTCGGGTCCTGGCCCATTACCATCTTCTTCTACTCCCTCTTCTCCGCCAGCATGTGCACTTTCCTCATCGAAAGGATGACCTACCGTTGACGCCTCGATAAGCTTCTCTGTTGACTTATTTGATACGGGCTCTGTCGTATTGCTGCATATGGATAGGCCATTGCCACTCTCGTCACTAACGGCTACCCCAACTTTGAAGTCCTCATTCTCCTGCATCGAAGAGAGGATATCCAGGAGTTCGGCCTCACGCCCTTCGTATTCCTCAATCAACTCGTCGACATGATCGACTTCAGTGGGCATCACTGTTCCAAAATTGAATGCGAAAAAGTGAGTAATATGTATTGGGTCGGTTACAGACGGAAAGGGAAGAATTTTCAGAAAGAAGCAAAATACTTTGCTACTCACTCTTACAAACCAGGTTTTCGACCAACGTGCGAAATTCCGATAACACTCCGTCCCTTACTGCACCTACTTTTTCCGCATCTAATGCCATCTCCTCATCGTTATCAACCTGTGGAGTTGGAGGCCATCTTCTCTTCACTTTGTTGCTCCCTGAAACTGCCGACGTCGTCGTTGTTGAAATCGCTGTATCGAACGACGTAGATGAAATAGTATTTTCGTTGTTTGCCTTTGGCCATCGATTCTCCATAGAAGCATAGGCAGGAGGACCAGCGTTGGTTCCTTCGTTATCATTGACTTTGGACCAAGTAGTAGTCTGTTTCTCCTTGAAAGTGTTGGTTGCCAAGATTTTTGAGTCCTCTTTGGTGGCCTCAATGGGGATAACTTGTTTCTTCTCATTTGCAAGACGTTTGGAAGGAGGCCATCGCTTGCTGATTCCAGGAGATGACGACGATTTCACGTTGCCTTCCTTGTTGGTTGAATTAGGTTTGACAGTAGGAACATCAAGAGTTGGTTGTTCCTCGACGATTTCCAACGTTGGCGAGATCTCGTCGGTGGTCTCAGAAGACGTATTCTGTGGCTCTGTCTTTCTCTCCTCCTCCTTATATTCAGGAATTTTGGAAGGCGGCCATCGTTTGCTTATGCCAGGAGATTTCTATGAGTTAACGTTGACTACCTTGTTGATTGATTTAGGTTTGGCGGCAAGCACAGCAGGAGTCGGGTTTTCATTGGTAGGCACAGGAGAAGTTGGGTTTTCCTCAACAATTTCCAATGTTGGCGAGATCTTGTTGTTGGTCTCAGTCGAAGTAGTATTCTGAGTATCCTCCTCCTTGTATGCAGGAATTTTGGAAGGCGGCCATCGTTTGCTGATTCCAGGAGATGACGACAATTTAACATTCACTTCTTTGTTGGTTGCATTAGGTTCGACGGTAGGAACATCAGGAGTCAGTTGTTCCCCAACGATGTCCAACGGTGGCGAAATCTTGTTCTTGGTCTCAGTCGAAATAGTATTCTGTGGCCCCTCCTCCCACTCCTCTTCATTTGAAGGAATTTTGGAAGGCGGCCATCGTTTGCTGATTCCAGGAGATGACGATAATTTCACATTCACTCCCATGTCGGTTGCATTAGGTTTGACGGTAGGCACAACAGAAGTTGGGTGTTCCTCAACGATTTCCAAAGTTGGCGAGATCTTGTTGTTGTTCACAGTAGAAGTAGTATTCTGTGGCTCTCTCTCCTCCTCTTCCTCATTTGCAGGAGATGTTAACGGCCATCGTTTACTGATACCAGAAGGTGACGATGATTTTGTGACGTTGCTCTCTTCGCTATTTACTTCATGGTAGGTGGTGAGCGTAGGAGGTTCGTGAAAAAGTGCAGTTGGCGACAGTAGTTTTCCAGAATGAGCAAATGAAGTTGACGATGTTGATTCGACATTGCTCTCCTCTTTGATGATGTTTTCATTGTGTTCCGGTAACGATATCACAGGCGAATTGCCGACTTCTACAGATGGCGATTTCTTCTCGATAGGTTCAGTCGAAGAAGTAGTAACCCGCCTTCCCTCATCCGCAGGGGCAGGATGTTGCTTGGACGGCGGCCATCGCTTGGAAATTCTAGAAATTGGCGAGAAGTCAACAGGTGGCGATATTTTGTTGGCAACCTCCTTCAGAGTTGTTCGCATCTCTTCCACGGCGATGGCTCGTGGTTTGGGTGGCGACCAGAGCTTGTCGGCGTTGGGAGCAGGAGATGGCGCCGTCTCAAGAATGCTCTTGTTGTTGTCATCGGCATCTACTTCGGTGGTAGGCGTGGAAGGAGATGATTCATCCCTGGGAGAGTCGGCAGTTTCCACGATTGGCGAAGTAATGTTGTAATTGCTGATATTTTTTGCAGCCATTTGTTCACACTTCAAGAATAGTGGACTCTTGTTCTTGACTTCGTTGGGCGTTGATGTTTTTACGGTAATCATGGCTGGGAGAGAGTAGGAATTAGAAGGCGAGACTGGAAAAGGCGTCCTGTGTGTGTACTTAGTAATGGATGTCGAGTCGGCAGCCTCCTCCGCACCTGCTGCTGCTGATCCGCCGCCGCCTCTAAATCGATCTTGTGGCTACTAGGATCGTCATTGCTCTCTTGCACCTGCAACTTTTCCTCCTTCAACTTGAGCAGTATCGTCTTGCTGCTGACATAACGGTTCCACACGCCCGTCACCGACGATGGCGACTCTACCGACGACTGCGAATCCAATGCCTGCGTCTGAGATGATGAGGTCGCGGCGGCAGCAGCAGCAGTTGGTGCCGCCGTTGCTGAACTGCCTACATCTACAGTGTGGTTTGGTATCATAATTTTGTTTTCTGCACAACGGGAGTTATGGTGTTACGGGATGATGTCGATGGAAATGATACGATTAGATAATTGGATGAAAAGTAGGAGTAGTAGGACATCGCGAAGAGATCACTTAACCGAGTGAACCACGGATGATTTCCTCGGTTTGCGATTTGGTTTGAATGAACTGAAAAGAAATAAATTCGTGAAATCAGAAACTCATTTGAATTCAAATCGATCTTGTGTGCGATGTATCTCATGCTATGTTGTGTGGACTTGTATGGAGCATCATCTTTTCAAAGTTGAGAAAGTGGGAAAAAATGAGAAATGAGAAATGAGAGGATATCGTCGTGCACCGGACAGACTGGTAGGCCCCCACAAACACAAATCCACACCCCCACGCACGCACATACCTACGTACATACCTAGACGTAGAAACCACCCATAAACTAAACGTACATACTGCGAAATAAGGGGACAAAGCTAGCATTTTCCCCCTTTTTTGATGTTCCACGTTGCAATTTGGGGGACAAACTGTCGCACAATTCCAAAATTATGCGAA
>JALLBB010000973.1:0-10604 GCA_036939735.1 Discostella stelligera
TTTCAAAAAGCTGCCAGCAGAGATGCTCTAGAGAAAAAAGAGAAGCATAAAAAATGCACTGTTGGCGATACAACATTGTTTCTTCTAAATTGATCACCTCACGTAGGTCAGTACCAGTACCACAGATGACTCGGAATACACAAATGTATGAGGGACTGTGGCCGGTACTGACGAACATACATACAGAAAAAATCATACAAAAGGTCAGTACCAGATCGCCAATGCAATCATTCTCAATTCTCAATTCTCCCATTCGATTGAAAAAAGTTTTTTGTTTTCTTCTGTTCGAGAGGAAGGGAAAAACACGAACGCGCACGCAACAACCAAGTGCGAGAGCTGAAATAAAATCCAAAACCATTTTCATTTCAATTCAACCGCTCTTTTGCTGAAAACTAAAAGCAAATTTTATTGTCTTTTGCCCATCATTATCGATCCCCCCGCCCGCGCCATCCCCATCGGTCGTCGCTCCGCCATGGCATCAGATCAAACAATGATGACCATCACCACGAGTACTACCGACAACAACGATAACAGTGGAATGTCTGGCGGCGAGTTTGACGCGCAAGTCTCCGGAGCAATCGAGGCAGAAGACGCCATGGCCATGGAAGAGGCCATGACCATGATTGCCGCGGGGGACTTGAATGATTTCAGTGATGATGACAACGCCAAGGCAGATGACGAGGGAAGTGCGCCGCTCCTTGGAGCCACGACGACGGCGACGACTACAGCCACGATGGACCCGCCGCCGCCGCTTCCTCCCCCTCCTGGCATAAAGCCTCCCCCCGAGGAGGCGAGCGACGACGAAGACATTCCCATTGCCATCAACTATAACAAAAACAAGGCCACGTACTATGCTGTCCGAGTGGGGTATGCCGTGTGTCCTTCGAACAGCAATAGTGACAGTGTTCCCGTAGTTGTCTCCACCATACGGTCGGCAATCTTTCTCCGCTGGGAAGATGTCAAACACTTTGTGGAGTTTGCCACATCCTCCGCCACTACCACTACTCAAACCCTACATTCCACGGACGAGGCTGAGGCCTCCAGCAGCAACAGAAAGGACTCGGATGGAGTTGCGCATTCCGCTCCTCCATTCCATCACAATGTCGAATACAAGGTATTTCATGATATCGCACTTGCCGAACGCTATCTGAACAAGGGTTCTTGTGCAACGACCGCTGCCTCCTCATCCTTCTCCAATAGTACCAGCATTCGCGCAAAGAAAAAGGCCAAGTCATCCAAACACAAATTATTCTCTTCTATGCACAGCAAGATGCGTATCACCGTGCCTGCCAAATCCTTCAATCCCATTACAAAAAAGTGGCAAAACATGTACGATCTGGCCCTACAATACAAGGCAGCGCATGGCAACCTCGATGTACCCTCTTCCTCCAAAGATGAAAATTATGCCCAGTACGAAGATCTATCCAAATGGATCAAGTACCAACGCTCCTCGTATCGATCGTATCTCGAAGACCCCATGGGAGGAAAGCATAGCATGACACAGCAGAAGGTAAATCAACTGGAGGCAGCGGGATTTACTTGGATTCATTCTGACAAGAGGGCCTGGCTTGAAGAAGAATCATCTTCGATGAGGGCGAAGAAGAAAAGAGGGCGACCACGTAAGTCGGTAAAGATGGCCGCCAGGGAAGCCGCTTACCGTGGTCACATTTCCACTCCAAAGCCAATTCGTGCCAAGTGGTTGGCGATCCTGCAACAGCTAAAGGAATATAAGGAACGCACCAACTCCATTGATATTCCTGAGGAGGAAACCGATGAGGAGTTGGCGGCATTACGTTTGTGGGTAAAAGGTCAAAAGAATTTGTATTGTCGATGGAGACAAGGCTATGATGTTGGAATGACGCAGGAGAAGGCCGATGTGAGTACCATTGTCTCCAGTCGTTCTCTTACCTTTTCAGCGATTGCAGCTTTGTATTGAGAATCTTAAACTATGCACTTGCAGATGCTCAAAGAAGCCGGGGTGGAACTCCCACCTTCTTGGGAGGACATGTATGACAAGGCACTCCAATATAAGGTTCAACATGGCAATAGCATTCATGGAGTTTCCAAATCGGATGATCCAATTCTGGCGGCATGGGTTGCCCGTCAAGATGAAGTATTGTGCCGTCATTTGCAAGGCAAGAGTACTCGATTGAGTGACGACCAGGCTATCAAGTTATTGAATCTCGGTGTGAATGGCGGACGTGCTGCTGCCGCTTCCGTTGGGGGCGGTGCCTTATTGTTGGGAGGAGGAGCAGTTGGAAGTGGCGGGTCGGGTAAAATTCTTGCCATTGGTAGAACAGAGGCGAGTATCGACTTTGATGCGAAGTGGAATTCCATGTACGTGAAGCTTCAGGCGTTCAAGGTATGTGTCTTTACTTGTTGTTGTTGCTACAATGCTGAACCTTGTCGAGGCGGTTTAAAATTGGACTGGTTTCACCTCACAGATCTCGTTTACTTTTACTCAAATTTGCATTCGCTTCAGGCGGAGCATGGTCATTGCAACGTGAACACTACCAGTGGTACCGAGCTCGCCCACTGGGTGGCGGCCCAGCGTCGCATGTACAACAAACTTGTCTCTGGCAAACCTGGCAAACGTGCCTCCCTCGACGCCGTGAAGATGCAGCGTTTGACTGAAATTGGCTTTTCCTTCCGCCCTCGCGGGTCATATACTTCGTGGGAGGACAATATGACGGCTCTGTGGAAATTTCGTCAGGAGAATGGACACTGTCGTGTCCCCGTGAACCATCCAACTCTTGGGAGCTTTGTGAAGCTCGTCCGACGGGATTATAAGAATTGGACATTAGGGAAGCCAAGTTCGATGACACCGGAAAGAGAGACAGCATTGAAGACAGTAGGCTTTGCATTCGAAGGCGGTAAGACACCACAGAGAAACGAGGGTCCAATAAAAACTTGGGAGGAAAGGTTGGACGAGTTGGTGTGAGTGATTTTCCTGCGGTTTTCGTCGCCTCATTTTTAGTATTTCGCAATCTCATTGATATTCATTGCACTTCCATCTCCCTCCCAGTCAATTCAAGGCTGAATTCGGACACACCGTTGTTCCCCAAAACTCGGGTCAACTCGGCGCGTGGGTTCACTCCCAGCGTGTGCATTACAAGAAGTTTAAGGCAGGTGAAAAGAGTCAAATGACTGCCGAGAAAGCTTTAAGGCTCACTGAAATTGGATTCTGTTTCAATGCCAGTGATAGATTCCGCGGCAATAAGCGTCATCGATCCCATGACCAGGCGGTGACAGAGGGGTTGCAGCAGCCACAACAACAACAGCAGCAGCAAAATCATCATCTTCAGTTGCAACAGCATCATGACCAGCAACAGCAGCATTATCAAATGCAAGAGTTGTTACATGCTCCTCAGGGATTCCAAACCTATATTTAGTCGAGAAAATTGTGTAAGGAATTGAAAGTGCATGTTCCACTATGTCGAGAGGAAATTGTAGTTCATAGAAATCAAATTCGTGTAGTCTAACAGCTGAATTAATACTCTCACACGGAAGAAAATGATTCTCGTAAAACTACCGGGCCGAGAAACTTCCACCCCGGACGTAGTCTCACTGTATCCTCCTCAAAAAATCTTCCATCTCTGGTGAAGTCTTCAACCTTCGTCTCCTGACTCTGTTTTTCATTCAACTTCATTGCCGCACCACACTCTTGCAACGCCGACACGCAGAGCCATGCCGATGGGCTAATGGGTATTGGAAAAGTTTTATACAGTCCAGTTTGGTACATCATTGCTCCCATTATGGAAAGATAGGAATGTTGCGATTCATATTGTTGTGTCTTTGAGTCATGAAGCCACTTGTCACGGAATTTTTCAAGTTCATTGTGTGTCTGTTGTTTGAGAAATTTCGTCTGTTCACTCAATCCCACTCCTTCGTCATCGTCGTCGTGATCGGATTCGTACCGTCGTTCTCCAGGACATGACAATGGCAGTAATATCACCGAACGAGATCGCGACATTTCTAACCGAGTAAGGAGCGGTCGACAGGTAACGCCAGAACCGGATGTGGCCTCAAGGAGGCAGAGGTTGGAAGAATCGTGTTGTTTGGTGGATAGACCTGGTACAACAATACCTACGCGAATAGTTCAATGAGAAAGCAAAATGAGATCTCTTCTGATTCCCACAACGACACAACACTTCTGAAATCCACGCACCGCAATGCTCATACTTTCCCCGTTCGACGCTTCGTGTTCCATCGTCTTCTTCGCATAAAATGGCCTTTCCGGCCAAACATGCCATGGCGGCGACGAATCCACTAGCGCAAGAGTCACATCGCCTATCGAAGAGTATAATATCTCCTGGTTGGCATTTTTCTACCATCAAGTCATCGATTGTTTGTACCGAGGGAATGCTGTGTGTAAGAAGTAAGAAGGTGGAGGTTAGTTGTGGATTTGAGTGACGAGTGTGGGAATAAGAGTAAATAAATCATGGTTGGCTTTTAGAGACAAGAAATCATCTCTCCTCGCGGGACCTGTTTAGAACGAACCAGGAGCTTACCGCAATTTGGTCGCCACCTCATGTTCTCGCTCCTCCCGCTCTTTTTTGGCATTATGCGACCAATACAAAATTGGTATTGATGGAATGAGAATGGTCGAGAAGGATAGTTGGAGAGCAAGCTTAATACGTGGATTATTGTTGAGATGGGAGAGGAGTTTGGATGCCATGGTTTGTCGACTGTCTCTATTCTGTCGTGTGTCGTGTGCCGAGCGAGATCTTGGTGAATCATCATCTCTGTTCTGTGACGTACGTTTCGTTCTACTTTTTAGTGATGCTTTTCACGACTCTCATGTAGATCGTATCGCCAATATCTAGTACTTTTCTCTCGCCTGATTGCAGCGTTGCGTTGGTTTTTTTGACTCCCTTGATGTTGTTGGTGACAGGTGGTGACACGAAACAAAAATATTATTGGAAAGCAAGAGAAGGTGAGCGTCAGTGGTGTCAGTGTACAGTCTCAAACCAGTGATCATTGTTAAACTAAGCAATAAAATCATGTCAGGGCAACAATTGCTTTATCGTCGATGGAGACCGGTCAACGCCTTGAAGAACTCGAATGTAACCATCCAAATCTTTTGTCCCTGGTCTGGCAAACGCTTCAATGTTCCGTCGGGCATGAGTGGTGGTAACGATTGCGACGACAACAACGAGGCGGGATCGGCTCCTGTAGAAAAAGAGGAAGAACTCCTTGGTTCCACTACATTGCTCGACCTCATCAAACGTGTCAAGAAAGATATTCCTGGATTGTACCTATGCGACGAGGTTGGGTTGCTCGTCTGTGGGCCCAACCAAGTAGTTCAGAGTGAATGGAGCACAACGATGATATGTGATTTAATACGTGATGCTGCTCGAAATGGTAGTGGTAGCTCAACTAGCGATGAAACTGGACGAAAAGAGATTCCGCGCGTGGTACTGGAGGATGGTAGGGAGGCAGTCGTGGTCACGATTGGTACGCCGGACTCAATCCTCAAGACAAAGCCCACGGTGGTGCAGAGGTGTTTGGCAAAGGGAGATGTCTATGGATGATAAATTACCTTAAGGTGAATTCTTTTAGAGGAATATTGCTATTTGTGCGCGGCTGCTTGTGAGAGGTGCATCGATGTAATTCTGGGAAATTGATGGGTGGTGAACTGTCTACATCCGCGATCATAACATAGAACAACTTCCAATCTTAAACTCAAGTTATTTCATTCTTCATTCCCCCTCTTCCTACCACAGCAGCTTTATTGTATCACAGATGAACTGAATAAATGCAATAGGTTACGGGTGATCCAAAGTTGAAATCAGCATAACTTCATGTAATTGTTCATCTCTGACATTTACGAACGAGAACTCTCTTCTATATTCAGTGGATTGCATTGTCCCAGTCTATCTGATTAGCGATTTCCTCTGCCGCCTGCGGTCCGATGGCAGTGCTGAGTTTATCCCACATCGATCTACTGAGCAATCCCTTGTTACAACACTCACGGAGTGCCGATTCTATTAATACCCTTCGCTCCTCGGAAGATGGATCAAAGAGATGAATGCATCCTTGAATAAAATGAGCATACGTTTCTTGGTTGGGTCCGCAAGGAACACCACCACTATTGTTGTCACTTTCCGGCCATGGAAAATTATTTACATCTCGTAATGTCTCGACGAGGATTCGCGCTGCATTACGTCGATGGCATTCTCCCGCCTCGGATGGGGTGTAGGCACAAGCAGTCAAAACACTATTGAATGCGTTCAGCATTTCCTGCGGCTTGATGTGCAACGTATTATCTTTGTTCAATGCAATCAATCGATTGAGGATTGATCTTGCACGTTCGGCCTTATCGCCATCCAAGGTATGTTCCAAGGAAGTGAGAACTAGATGATACGAAATGGCATTGGGGGAAGGAAGGTGAGACAAGTCTTGCATACGATTGAAAAGAAACTCCGCGTTCCTTGATGCGTTAGCATCCGAACTTCGTCCCCATGAGTGCAGAACATTGTTGTACAATACAATGGATGGGATGATTGGCGATGCGTTAGAGCCTTGGATGTTTCGACTTGATTGTGATGACGAAGACGCTAAAATTACGCTGTTTTCCATTTCCAGCAAAAGAGCCTCTGCCCTAGGTGCGCAACCAGCATGTGCGTAGGCGTTTACTACCGCTGACCAACTAACAATCGTAGGCGACACTTGCATCGAACGTAGGATTGATTCGGCATGAACGGCGGCATTAATACCCCCCGAGGAACGCGACCAAGCTAGAAGCACCCCATTGTAACTATAATAGTCCGGTGAAATACCCATTTTAATCATTCGAGTTACGATTTCCTCCGCCTTCTGTGCCATCGCAATTCCATTCTCGCAATGTTGAGCAGCATTGGCAAATGCTGATATGGTTGTATTGTAAGAGATAATATCGGGTTGGATACTATCAGGAGAACTCGTGTATCGCTCCTCGATGCGATCCAAGAGAGAAAGTGCTTCAAAGGCAGCATACTTCCCGACCACACATGCCTCCGCTTCTGCGTTCTCTGCATTCGATGTGCCGAGACGAACACTTGCACTTTTGGACCAAGCAGCCAAAACAGAATTGTAACTAATAATATCGGGTCGTAATCCATCGTTGCCACTAGATTGCACGAGCTGATCCAAGCGCTCTAGAATTTTCTTCGCTTTCGGTCCTGCATGAGTACCTTCTCCTTTGGCTACGGCATTAAGTACAACATTGAACGTCCGCGTGTTCGGACGCACGTGTTGGAAAGGTCCGCCACCCCCACTCTTCGATGACGATGCATGCATGGATATCATTGAATCGAGGATAGCTTCGGCAGATGTTACATCACCGGCGTTGGCATAAGCCTGAAGAATAGTATTGTAGACCGATTCGTTCGGTTGAAATCCATATGGATTGCGTCCTCTACCACGGATAGATATCCTTGAATCTTGTTCTTCGTACCTCATTTTCGATTGCGTCTCCGCGAACTCCTGCACGGCCAATACTTCTAATTCGGTGAGTAACTCGCGTGCACGCTTCAATCCGAATGGTTGATCCAAGCAAGTAGCGTAAGCGGAAATCACAGTGGAGTAGGTCACAACATCCGGGAGGATAGTTGAACAATAATTGAGATTTTTGTTGCGATTATCCTCACCATTGATGTTTTTCTTGTCAGAAAGTCCACCGTTCCACATTTCACGTAATAACCGTTCTGCATTTTCGGCAGCAACCCGACTCGAGGATATCTCAGCCTCGTGCGGGATAGCGATATTTGCGTTGTCATGTGGTACTACTTTTGCACACCGCGCCCATGCACTAATGGTGGCATTGTAAGCCACCACATTCGCTGTTGCTGCTGCTACTCCCACGCACCGTAAAATACGTTTGTAAGCCACCACATTCGCTGTTGCTGATGCGACTCCCATGAGACGTAAGATACGTTCCGCATTCGCTCCATCCCGTACACGCGAATAGGCATCGATGACCGTGGCATATCCCACGGCATTCGGGCGAAACAATTGCACGTACTGCTGTCTCCGTGTCAATGTAATACACGAAGACGACGACGAAAGATCTCTCATTAGGAAAAGTAATGCCTCGGCAGCTTGAGGGTTGGATTGTCTTGCATACCCCCTCATCACACCCGTAATACGAATCTGGTTGGGAAAATAATGTTTGTCGGTATCGTTCCAACGGAGGTTGCGAGTGAAATTAGAAAAATAGGGTGCCTCCCTGACTTGATTCAAAAGTTGCACAAAAAATGACTGGTATGTTATACTATGATGCATGTTGTGTAGGAGATACAACTCTATAAACTTTCGAAGGTAGGCATCGGCAAGTTGGACATGTTCCAATCGGGGACTTTTGGCAAGGGAATCAATCACATGGGAAAGCATGCCATTGGATATTATTGCATCGTTGCTTCTATCATCTATACAGGAGTGAATATGTTCTAATACGGAAAATAGACGATGTGCCATGGCTGCATCTTCCTCGTGTTGCGTCGATGCTTGATTCGGTCGACGTTGACGATTATTGTTGTTGTTGGTACTATGGCTATTGTGGTTGCTGTTATAATTATTACGGTTGGCCCAGTATTCTAGTGCATGTTCGGCAGCAAGTAGTTTGGCCGCATCTTTCCATGGTGGTGGAGGAGTTGCGATAATATAGTTAGTCTCGCAATGATTATCCTTGTTAGCACCCATAGACGAGATGGGGCTATTACGATAGGCCTCGAGAAAGAGATGCGTAGTTTGACGTGCCGCAGATTCGTTAATGAGCCTTGTGGAATGAAATTTTGTTCGATGATGATTATTATGTTGATGGTTCGGATTCTTTTGGCCAGTAGTAGTGTATTGTTTCTCGTGTTCCGTTCCACTTGCATGATAATTTCTTCTCCATTCACTGACAGAAAAGTTGCTTTGTCTCCTATTTGCTCCCCCCCAATCTTTACTTTTATATCGCTCGTGATTATGTATCATTATTTGTCTGGATGAGTAAATTTGGTGAGTGATTGATGATGAGGATGATGATGATGCAGATGCAGGAGGCGAGAGTGGCGGTGGCGATTCAGACGCGGGCCACGGCAGAGATCGACGCAAGCCGGCAAAGGTGGAAGGGGCGACAATACAAACATTGAAATTATTGCTGCTCGATGGTGACGAGCGGTAGTTGGGTCTGTGGCAATGGCTATGCGATTGATGCCTCGACGCCAAAGTGTGGCATGGACGACGGACCATCATCATCATCATCTAAAGAGTTGCCAAGTAATAACGCAGCTACATCTTAAAAATTAGCGAGTGATGATGCCAAGAATGTAAATAATAACGAAGCTGCAAAGAAAAAGAATCAACCCATAATCATCAATGCAGCTGTTGTCGTCATCGTCGTTGATGGAGACTGTATTTGTTCTGTCCATAATGACAATGCCAGCAGCAAGCAACAAGAAAACACCAAATTGACGCGTTTACTGACATCCAATTATTCAAATGCATCAACAACAAAAACAACGCCTATCAATGAATCCAAAGGAAACAACGCAGGGCTGCCGCCGGGGAACAAACTCACCCATCTGATTCTAGGATGTACCATGCCTATGCATCTCGAATCCAAATTATTAGTGGGACATCAATCATCTGGGTCTAGCAGTAGTAGTGGCAGTGGTAGTGGGATTGCCAATCATGCCGCAAGTGTATCCAAATTGTGTCAATGCACCTCTCTTGCTGAGGTGGCAAGATACATCCCACAAATGACAGCCAACAGGAACC
Source organism: Discostella stelligera (assembly GCA_036939735.1). Taxonomy (NCBI): domain Eukaryota; phylum Bacillariophyta; class Thalassiosirophyceae; order Thalassiosirales; family Thalassiosiraceae; genus Discostella; species Discostella stelligera. Next base: position 9,745 of record JALLBB010000973.1, read on the forward strand.
AGCGACCATTTACTACTATTACCATCACCACCACCTCCTCCTTTCTATCTAATGGAGGAAACAAGCCCAAGACCGCACCTGCCACCAATACCACAACTTCCTTCCTATCCTCCTATCACAAAACCAACTCCAAAATCATTGTCCACACCACGGAAGCTGGCTGGTTTCACGTGAACCTCACACCCATAATATCCCAACTGCGAACCAACTTATCCTTAATTTGCAATCGCAATTATCTTGATCCGAAAAAATTCTATGAGAGCGCCGACAGTTTCAATGGTAAAATATTGCAAGTGGGCATGGTGATCAAGGGAAGTGAGGAGTATTACTCGAGTTGATAGACGAGGAAGGAACGACAAAGGAATATCTACAAACAGCTGATGGCCAATTCTAGTGTGAGGCAGTATGCCAATCACAAGTATTTGGAGTTCGTCATTGGGTAGAAATAATAGTTGGAAGAATTATGGAGGAGGAGGAAGTCAACAGAAGAAGAAGAAGAAGATGACAAGTGGAAGGAAGGGGAGGCGATGTTGGTTTCATCAAGGCAGAGAGGCAATGACTTTGTCTATTTGAAACAGCCTCGTGCCGCAAGGGATGTCCTTTGTCGCACTCTAAAGATATATTAGATATTAGGATGATGGCAGTACATAGAGTGAACAAAACTCTGTTGCTTTTACTTCTTGGTAATGTTTTCATGAGACATCACTTTGTCTCAACCTGAGACATGAATTAATTACTACCTCCTCTCTTCCGAGAGAGAGAGAGAGAAAGACAGTGGTCACAACCACATTTGTTTCTAACCTTTTATCCCCCCACCATTGCCACCACCACCACCACCACCACCACCACCACCACCACCA
>JALLBB010000974.1:0-10577 GCA_036939735.1 Discostella stelligera
GAAAAGGGAATAAAGTATGCGGTATTTGAAAAGTGACTTTTGGTATTTGAACAGGGGAAAGTGGGTACTACAGAAGTGATTTTGAAATCGATTTTAAAATTAGGTATTCCAAAAGGGTGTTTTTTTTTTTTGGAAAAAATTGGTATTCGAACAGCGAAAACAGTTATTCGTGGTATTCGAAAAGGAGATCGAATAAAGTGATGGTATTCGAACAGTTCTCCCAACCTTATTTGGCGGGAGACTCATTGTTTGTTTGTTCGTTCTTCCTTCGTTTCGTTACGTTACTACACCATGACCATGACGGATTCTGCCCCTACTCACGACGGCAATACCAATACCACCACCGCCACCATCCCCATCCCCAAGGGCTGGTCTCGTGGCATCTCTCAAACTCTCAATCGGCCCTACTATTTTCACCGTGAATCGAAGCACACGCAATGGCACTTCCCCACACCGGCCGAGGCCAGCGATCCAATCGGGACGAAGCGTCGCATGCTCCTCGAGGAACGGTCCAAACGACTCAAGTCGTCGTCGTCAACGTCGACTTCAACGACAGAAAATACTACTACCGCCAAATCCAATCTCGATTCCGTTGCCATCATTGTGCCCTATCGCGATTTACATCCCGCCCAAAATCGTGCCAGGCATCTCCATGCCTTCATTCCACACATGAAATCATTCTTAACTGAATTAGTCACATTGAACAAAATACAAGATTATCACATCTACATCATAGAGCAATCGGATGATCAACGGAAATTCAATCGTGGAAAATTGCTCAACATTGGCTTTGACTTTGCGCTCAAACGCTCGGAGAAGCACCCACCTCGTCACACTATTTTCATCTTCCATGATGTTGATTTATTACCCCAATCCGATTTGGGAAATTGGTATGCCACATATCCCAAGAAACCTATCCATATTGCACGAGTCTGGGATAGATATTCCAATAATACCAAGTATTTTGGCGGTATTGTCTCCTTTTCCGAAAGCGACATGAAACGCATTAATGGGTATCCAAATACATTTTGGGGGTGGGGTGGGGAAGACGATGAGATGCAAAAACGATTAGAAACATTGAACATCCAGTGGGATGCTCCCTCGGAGGGATCCATTGTGGATTTAGAAAACATGGATTTATCAACGAAATTGGGATTTCTAAAACAGAATAAGGAGTGGAAATGTATGGTCAAGTGGGAAGCATTGGAAGAGCATGAGCAGACGTGGACACAGAATGGATTGTCAGATTTAAATTACGATATATTGAAAATATCGAGGTTGGATAAAGAGGATAACGGCGCGAGTAAGGCCACGATGCTAACGGTTGATGTGAAATTGAATGGGAATCATTGGGCAAATGATAAATGTGGCGTGGATTACCTACCACAAAGCTAGCATTGTTGTTGTGGGTGAAAGTTGCTGTTGTTGTCATGGGCAAGAGCTCGCCTTGACGGAACAAGTATCGTTAGTTGGAGATTTACTATAAAATTTCATGTCCTATCATAATCATATTGTGCAGTAAAGCTTAAGCTTAAGATATTTAGTTGGAGTTTCATCTTTTTGAGCCTACTGGAGATGGGAAGTAGGTCGGGGTAGCAATGTCTTGCGATGCGACATCGTCACCTGCATTTTCATCCAGATCTGCAGGCGTTGGCGTGAATGTTGGACTACTCGTCAAAGCTTCTCCTGGCCCTCCTACCGTTGGAGTGAAGGTAGGAATGCTCGTCAATAAATCTACGACGGCATCATCTAACAATGAAGTATCCAATGACGTTGTTGAGGATGTCGGACTATATGAGATTTTTACCGGAGAGGTTTCAGTTGGCACTTCCGCTGTATCAGATGTCGTGTCAGATAATGTTGTCGAGGGTCGGACTATTCGTAGGTCCAACTGGAGAGCTATCAATTGGCACTGCAACATCTTCCGCTGTATCAGACGTTGTTTCAGATGACGTTAAAGAGGATGTCGGACTATTTGAGGGTCCAACTGGAGAGATATCAATAGGAACTGCAACATCTCCCGCTGTATCAGTTGTCGTGTCAGATGACGTCGTCGAGGATGTCGGACTATTGGAGGGTCCAACTGGAGAGCTATCAATTGGCACTGCAGTATCAGATGTTGTTGTCGAGGATGTCGGACTACTCGATGTGTCTCCGTCAAGCTGCTTTGTCGCAGCTTTTTCAGAACATCCATTGTATTCACCACATGATGCTTGGCATCGCTTACCTAATTCCGTTGTCTCGTGCCCCACCGAACCGCCGCAATTCAAGTCTAATACCAACATACCCTCATCCGTCTGTAGCCACGAGCATGGTGCCGTCCAACCTTTGTGAGTTGCGTAATTTCCAGACAAGTCAATGCACTGCAAGTCATCGCAGCCGTTGTACATACTGCATGATGCCTGACAAATATATGTCGCTTCTCCCTCATCCTGGCAATTTAGCTCCTTCCTATGAGTTTCATCGCCTTCGTTGAGCCATGAACATTCCTGGATGTCTCCCGTGTGTGCTTGAAATTTGGTCATCTGGTCCATACAGTCCAGTAGGACCGTTGGTTCTGATGTTGGAATCCCAGTTGGAGGTTGGGCAGCATTTGGATCAATGACAAGAACGGGTTGCTCCTTCTTTCGTTCCCTCGATCCAAAGTAGAGATCGACACTCTCTTCCGACACTAATCGTATTCCAAGGTGTGTTTCTTTGTTTTTCATTGCATCTCGAACAGCTGCCGTGGCGTCGATGTCATACCAAGTATTCCTTTCCAACTTGTCCAAAGAAGACACAATCATCTCGTCCGAGCCATCACCGCCTGGAACATTCTTCCATTTCACATCATTCTCAGTCCAGTCCGAAGATGCCATCTTTTTCAGAATGATGCCGCCAGCCTCTGAACCGGTCACGGAAAATATATGCAGCGTGGCTTTGCCTCCGTTGTCTCCAAAAGATTCGGCGGCAGTGCTTAAGTCAAACTTTAGCAATGCTTGCCTCTCTTTAGATGTATTTCCATCAGCATCATGCTCTACGTTTAACCGCTTCGAGTCACCAAAATTTTCTTCATCATCTTTCTCTGAAATCGTCGCATCGGCAACAGTTGCAAGAGTAATTTTATGCTCTCTTGCCGTTGGAAAGAATGTAGGAATGTCGGTTGAGTCATCTGCAACTCCACCATCCACTGCATCCACCTTGTCTCGAGTTATGTCATCATCAACCTCATCATCGGATTGGGTTTTGTCTTTTCCACCGGAAGCTGCTTGACATTCGTTGTATCCAGCACAGCTTCGGGGACACATAGTTCCCAACTCCGTCCGAGCATTGTCGGGGGTTCCACAATTCAAGTCTTTTTTGGCCGCTGCCTCTGGATCCTCATTCAACCAGCTGCATGTCCTGGGAACATCGCCGTCAGAAATGAACGATCCTTCTTTGTCGGCACATCGATCTCCCACTGAAAAATCTCTTTCGCTGTTGAAATCTTCTGTGGAATGTAGGAAATACTCCATGCAGCCGTTGTAGAGTCGACAAGTGTATTTGCATGCGTCTCCCAGGTCGGATTTTTTGCAGTTCAAATCCTTGCGATCGGATTTTGCGCCGTTGAATCCGTTGTCGAGCCATTCGCACGTGCGTGGTTTATCGTTGTACGTCATGAACTCCCCAGCGGAGTCCGTGCAATCACGTGTGGGAGTAATAGTAATCTTGTGTCCGGAGGGCTGGATTGTTGGTATTTGAGGTGCAGGGCTAGGTTTTGGCGTTTTCAACGGAACGGGAGAATCAGTCGGAGAAGTGGGCTCGGTCGGTTTCAACGTCGATTTCGACGAGGCATTTGTGGAGTTCAATGAGCTTGGGCTTGTTGTCTTGAATGGCGCAGACGTATCAGCCATCGGGCTCAAGGTTGAAAAGGTCGGGTACATCGTTGGAAGAAGCGTAGGATATTCTGTCGCTACTACAACCGTTGGCTTCGTTGTTTTCTGGACAATGGGAGCTGGAAGGGGCGCCTTCGTTGGGCGTGAAGTCGGCTTGAGTGTGCTGCTTTGAAGTCCATCTAGTAATTCACTAAGATCAACGACCTTTTCCTGTTCGATATCGACTGATTGGATGTTCTCCTCCGGAGCGGCGACGAGTATAGCTATCAAACACGACGCCACTAGCAGCATCGAAAGCGCAACCATCACCTGGAACTTGAATTTCGGATTTGTTTGGAATTCTTGTATGACGCGATTGGCAATGTTACCTTTAATGCCGTATTTGTTGCCATTAGTGATGGTGTTTTGACGATTAGTATCTCTGATGGCGGGTGATTCCTGTGGGAAGGCCTCGAGATCTACGTCGTCAAAGTTGTTGCTGCCGGGTGAATCAAGATTGGTAGCATCACTTCTTCTAACATCTTCCTTTACCATAGATAACCCATGGGTGGTGAAATGACTTTCTCGTGGCGACGAAGATCGATTGGTATTCGAAACTTTGTTGCTTTCGTACTCTTCGTCGTCATCATCGTCATCATATGGATTGATGTCGACACTTTCCTTGTCGACAATACCAGGACCTATGCTCCAACCTCCAAAATGGCCGCTATTGATACTCGAGTTTCCTGGAGAAGCCAATGGATCTTCCGCTGCGATTTCAACAGTGCTACTTTCCTGCTGACGACGATGGTCTTCATCCCGGCGAATAGCGGCAACAGCTTCGTCTGTGTTTTCACCCTGATGCTGCTGCTGCTGCTGTGGTTGCGGTTGAAATTCCGCATCGTCATCGTTCCTATCCCAGCCTCGTAGCATGGTTCGATTGTGGCCGTGTTAAAACGAGAGATACTATTGGTTGTTGGATCTGACGCAATTATCGACAATTGAAGTGCTCGCTATAAATTTAATCGATGCTGATTGCCTTGCATTGCATTAGATTCATTGCATATTACACTTTTGCTTTTGTTGCTGTCGTTGTTGGCGGCAAGTCGGTTTTCGGCTTGGCGCACCTCGCTCCAGAGATGCACGTCGAGGTGCGCGTTGCCGCCAAAAACAAAAAAAAATACGATACCCGTATGACGTATGTACAATTGTACCACCACCACCGACACCACACGCCATCGACCATGGTGCATCGCTGTCATGCCGAAGGATGACGACCGATGACGACATGGACACACCGCCGACAATGACGAAAGTCGAAACCTTGACCATCGACCCCGAAAATTGCGAGAAGGAATTCCACATCGCACCGATGATTGACGTCTCCACCGTCGAATTTAGATACTTCATTCGCTTGCTGACGAAACGGGCGGTGATCTGGAATCAAATGGTGGTGGCGCAGACGCTGGTGCATCGAAACCGCACTCGTCGTCATCAATCCTGCTGCCGCAAGGAAAACTCGTCGTGCGAACTATCCTCCTCTAGCGACATCGAAGATGGCGCCAGTGACGACGACGTTGAGTTGACTCGTGATCTGATGAAACACAGCGGGTGGTACGACGCGTGCATCGATGATGACGTTTGTCCCAATCCAACTATATTTCAGGTGGGCACCAACGATCCCGACGATGCAGCATTTGCAACCCTCGTTGCGCAGAAGTGTGGATATAATTCCATCGATCTGAATTGTGGTTGTCCTTCCGACAGAGTAGTAGGGAAATGTTTCGGCGCGGAATTGATGAGAGATCAAGATACCGCCGCGACGGTGGTGCGGGCGCTGATCAAGACTGCGCAGTCGCTCGGCAATCCTTCGTTCCAGGTATCGGTCAAGACGCGGATAGGCGTCGATGAAAGTGCTGGCTTTGATTTCATTGCGGGTTTTATTCAAAGACTTGTGGAGGCAGGATGTGGCAATTTTGTGATACATGCAAGAAGCGTCCATAGTGAGGGTCTGAATCCAGCTCAGAATAGAACGATCCCACCTTTGAATTATCCGGTCGCTTACCGTCTGATTGAGCATTTCCCTCAGTGTTCCTTCTTGATCAATGGCGGTATCATGAGCCTAGATCATGCAAAAAAGGTGGCATTCGGTTATGCAGGAGAGGAAAAACACAGTGGAGATGGAATGGAGGAAATGGATGCATCCAACAATAATATGCATGCCGTCCCTTGTCAACTATGCAATTTACCTAATGGATCATGTCTTGTGCCGCCTCAAACATCCCCTCCCAATTTGCGTGGGGTGATGGTTGGAAGGTTGGCGAGAGATCGACCAGCTGATTTGGCTGATGTAGACAGATATTTTTACGGAGAGCATTCCAATCCTTGTTACAATCGACGGGAACTCATGAATAGGTACATTTCATTTTTGGAGAGAGAGTATCCTCGACGATGCTGTGATGATGATGAAACATTGACATTAGATATGAGGATGTATTTGCCGATGCATCTTGCCTTCAGCGACAAATTTTGCGCTGTGTGTGAAGAGTTTCGTGGCCGGAAAGAATACAAATGTAGTAATGATCTTACGGAGGGTTTTCATCATTCGGTAGAGGAGTCAAGTACAATCACTGCTAAAAGGACGCAGAGTAGTAAAAGATCAAAGCGGCATGCAAAGTACAAGGGTGCAAAAATTGTCACTCGCATTATGGACCGTGCCCTTCAGCCAACGTGGGGAATACTGGCCGGCGAGCCGGGGAAAGGTGTATTTCGAAGGGTCTCTCATGAATTGAGTCGGGATGTGACGGCGAGAAATTGTGGACCGGGATATATCTTGTGGAAAGCAATGCAATCAATTCCTGCTGAAATATGGGATAAACCGTTTGAACTGAGTGACGGAAGATCATCGACATATTATCCGACGAACTAGCGTTGTGAAGTCATTGTGTATTCTTAATTGTGATGGCAGTAAGATTCATAGTTATCCACATTATATGCTCTCGCCCGCAAACACGCCAAACTAACGCCGACGTTACCGCTTCCCCGATTTGGTAACGATTTTTTCGTACTCTTCAATCTGCGCTTTTAGGTCCAGCATGGCAGCATTCAAAATCTCTTTCCCTGTCGGCTGACCAATCCTTGCTTTTTCTTTCCTCGCATCGATTTCGTCACACTTCTCTCTAAAATCTTGCACCACATTGCCCAGTTTCTTGAGTATCCGCCCACGCCCGATGCCCCAGCCACCACTATATCGTTCCTTTTCTTTCGGGGCTTCGCTTTCCTCCTCGGTATTTGTTTGAGTAAATGACAGGCCGAGGAGCGATTTCAGATCTTCGACTCTAGCCTCATTCAGTTTGAACAATGACCGCTTCGTGGAAAATTTTTCTTCCCCATTCTTTGCTGCATCTTCCGCAATCGCAATAGCTTGCAGCATTTGCACATCAGTGAGGTCGTCTTTCGTGACGGATAGAATCGATGCTGCTTTGAACTTGGCCGCTTCGTACAACTTCCTTGCCTCTTCAGGATCAATATCCTCTTGATCGGCATCTTTTAGAAAATCAGGTAAGTCTTCTTCCTCCTCTCCTTCATTAGAATCATCTCCATCCTCCTCCTCCTCATCGCTAGTATTGTTCGATTCTTCGTCTTCGTCATTGGCATCCGAGTCATTCTTTGTCGCGCTCTCTAAAGAAACCGACCCTTCCACGGACGCCGCCTCACCATTGTGAGTCACATCGGGGAATGGACCGTCGTCCGACTTTTCATTGTCATCAGGTCCCCCCACTACTGTGATAGGTTCGCCAGTCAATCGCGAACCTTGAGATAGTTTCGAAGACTTGGATAATTTGGATGAAACGGACATGGTATCATCCCCCCGGATGGAACTACCTCGAGAACCAGTCTTTTTTCCCACGTGAGGTGTGGCACCTGTTTCGAGCCGTGCCTTGGAGTAATTCAACAATGCCCACAGTTCCGAATTTTCCTGTCTGGTTGGTTTCGCTGGCAACAAAGCTGGTTTTAGAACGTTGTCGCCAAGCCTTTTCTCGTCTGCTTTTGCCTTGGCTTCGGCTTCCGCCACCTTCTTCTCCGCTAATTTGTGCATGTACGCTGGGTCCCCGTTTTTACTGTTTTGAGGTGAATTGATTTTGGATTCTTTTGCTTTTTTCATGGCAAGTTCAATGAAATATGCTTGATCTTTAACAATTGGCTCATCGGAGGGGGAGGTTTCAACCTTTGGCTTATTGGGAGTTTCAACTTTTGGCATATTTATTGATTGTGATTGTGCATCTCCGTCGGTCTGAATCACTACATCTTCATCTTCCGGTTCATTCTCAATGTTGTTAAGAGTCTTTTCATCCTCCACAATGCGAGCTTGAGGAATTTCAGCTAGCCGTGATTTGGAGAGGGCTAACAACTCCTCTGCATTCAGCTCCTTGATATCAGCTTCTGGTGCACCGTCCTGACTACTCTCTTCTTCCTCGTCGTCCCCTTCCAATTCTTCTCCCTCATCATCCGTCTCCGCCTCAGATGAAGAGCCCGACTCCGTCATTTTGCATTCTTCAGAGACGGTGGTGTTAGATATAGGCTCCAAACCATCGACGCCGCCGGGAGAGTCGGACCCTGTCTCTGCGTCGTCCCCGTCCACCAACTTCTCAGGACCAGCAAAACCATTGCGTTGGCCGCGTCTCTCTTGTTGCTGCAGATCTGCCATTGCCTTAGTGATTCAATCAGGCGGTAGATTCTACAATAGCCAATGGCAATTATGTCTGCGTATTGGAAGTCCAGAACTTATTAAATGGAGATCATGGTCATGGTAGGTCATGGTCCTGCGACCGACGACTGTTTGGCTTGCTTGCTTGGGGGTTGGCATTGGCGGCGAACGAATTCCGCGTTAACTTTCCCCCCTTTTTTCGACGATGAAAGTGAGTGCGTGGCGACAGAACAGGTGGTTTATGTGGTGTGAGGTCTCAGTTTGTCCACTGAAATAATGTTGTCTTTCAACCCAATATCAGTCATTCATGATATTGGAATCTAAAGTGAGGTTGAGCGAAGCATAAAAGGGCATGCTTCTGTAAGTTTATCCAGCTGGTTCTGTCTTCGTGGTATCATTCCAAATTTGAGTTGCAAAAGCTTTTGTATTTCTAAGTCATAACTGTTGAAAAATGGTGATAATTGGTGTGCTAGGTTGCAATTATTAAGAAACAGTAACTGGATTGGGGGGGTCAAAAACACAGTAACATCAATGGGCTACAGTAATTATTTTTGATTCCTGTGATTACTCAGTAACCATCCTCACTAATTATTGATTTTTTCTAGCAATTAAGTGAGATATGTTATTATTTCAAAAGTAAACACAGTAATCCAAAATTAGGTCAAGTACTCAGTAATTATATTAATGATAAAGTAATTACTCAGTCATAAGCCCAGTTGGTGTCAGTGCAGTATATGGATGTCCATAAAATATAATTGTTTGTTTTACAGCAGGCTGTTGGCTGTGAAGAGAATTCTATTGGGCTAGGTTGTTATTTACCTCATTAAATATTTTTTACTCAGCTCAAAATTGAAAATTCCAGATAGTACTGATCAATATCTCTAGCTAATAGTACTATTTGAAAAGGAAAAGCAGATGCCTTTTACCCAGCCAGATAGGGTAAGAATGGCAAAACCAGGTAAACAAAACAGGGTAAATAACATCCAAGCTATTAGGCTTGGATTTGTTGTTACATGAGTCAACTTGTGATCTACAAAAGTTTGCCACTTGCAAAATGAGTACACTAACTTGATCTTAGTTGAACATGCTGCTAATATTGTGTTAGAAGATGTGTTGAAATATGACATGGTTTTGTCCTGTCTATGACGTGCCCGCAACATGTCGTCCCGATATTGGCATGACATGGGATTTGTCATCATTTTTGTTTGTGACCCCATCTCTGACATGTTGTCAACATGTTGGGTTGCACATGTATGATAGAGACAACACACAACACACATCACTACAAAGTCCCTTGCATTGATGATCAATGGAGGTAATATGTCTCACAATGAAGCAATATCAAAGCCCTTCCTCTTTTGAATTGGGGCAAAATATTTACGAGGCATTTAATCAAACTTAAATGAATTAAGATAAAAAAGAATTGCAAAAAATATTATGTCTGTAGAAAATTAGAGTAATATTATGCAAAATGAGGAAGTGAAAGAACATCATTATGATGTTGATTAATGCTTTTCTTGCTGAAGATGCTACGTGACAGAACATTGGTTGGTTGGTTGTTCATTGTGTAGTTTGGTGCACTACTTAGGTCAAGGTTATACTATAATCTTGTGATGTTTACAAAGGCTCACTGCCATGGAAAGGCACGACTCATTTAGCCCCATGTTGAAAGTTGAAACCATGTTAGCACAACATCAGGTTGTTGGTCAAATTTGCCAACAGTGTTGCTTGTTGTCAACATGTTGCCAACATGTTGCCAACATGCCGAGCTAAAAAATCGAAAGACATCAATGGTGTGAGAAGGTTTCCATGCTAAGTCCTGAACAATCATGTTGGTCTGATGCAAAAGAGAGTAAGACCATGTTGTTGCAGTATAGATCCCAAATTATGCTAGTTCCGTTGATTGTCACAGATGTGTTTACTTTGTATTTGCATGTATATTTGTTTTAATAAACAGTTTTGATTAAGAAAGAGCACAGTTCAAAAAATGAACAAAGAAATTGGAGCACTGTGTATGATGGTAATGCCTGCTCCAA
>JALLBB010000975.1:0-10588 GCA_036939735.1 Discostella stelligera
AGCTGCAGATGGCACTGGGAAGTAGGTGGGATGGATTTGGGGATATGGAGCAGCACATGAAAAGTGCTGACTTTGAGTGATTAATACTTGATCAAAATGGAAATAAACACAACAATCAACTATGTTAATTGAATCGATAATTCAAAATTGGTGTGGAGTGGGTGTAGGGAGGTTAGGTGAGGTTGTTTTCGTCTTGGAAAAAGGAAATCCTGTTAGCAGAGAGATTTTTTTAAGTACAATTTCAGCCATTACTTTCAATGGCTTTGGGGTCAAAGAAGTTGTTTTGAAGGGAATAAAACAAAATTTCTGGTTTGAAACAGTCGCTTACATCATCGGAATAAACTTCTCCAAGTGATTTGGGTGAAGAAGCGCCAGAGGGCCAACAGTGGTGGAAGTTCTTCAGTGGCATTGTGTTCAAAAAAATCATTTTTTTCGAAGTCGATGGCTGGATGTGATGGCCCATTACGCAAAATGTGTCAATTGTCTTGGGCCGACAAAAGGTGAGCATATTAACAATGTATTGACGATGATGTCAATATGCTTAAATTGCTGTAAATCATTAATTAAAGAGAGATATAACACATCAAAGCTGAGTACTAATTAGTACTGGTAAAAAACAATTTTTTTCACTGCTCGTATTGGTATCTCTAGATCTCGTGGTCCGTTTTGAACCGTTCTTTTTGCATTCGGATCGTGTTGTTAAGTGCATTTGCGAGCTTTCGACGAAATTTGGTGAAAAAAAGATGACCAGAACACTATTTTTTTTTCATCTACGTACGAGTACTAATTAGTACTTTGAGTCTAGTCAATATCCGATCATCCATTCCTTGAATGATATGTCTCTGAACAACAAAACCAGCAGCGTCATTGGCAATGCCATCAGCATTATTTGCCACTGCCATGGCATTGTTGTCACCGGCAGCATCATCCGCAATGTCATCCGCAATGTCATCGGCATTGTTTGCCACTGCCACAGCATCATTGATATCGATGGCAGCACCAGCGGTAGCAGCAGGGTAGGCAATGGGGACATCAGTGCAGCAATGAGGACAGCGGGAAAGTCAAAATTAAGTGGTGGAAGATTCAGGATGCCAATGCCTCCTTCAATGAGGCTGAATTCTTCAGCAATGGCCACAGCATGGATGGCAGCAGGATTAATGTTCATGTTGTCCTTGTTCTTAAGCAGCGGTAACAGAAGAAAGTAATGGCAGCAGAGAGATAGAGAAAAATGGCATGAGAGAGATGCGTTGCCACTGCCACCAATGACAACAAAACTCTAAACTTATCTTTTTTATTCACTGACGACGACAGCACAAGAGAGAGAGAAAGAGATGTGGTGACAACAGAAGCAGCGGCAACAGAAGAGAGAGATGGCAGCGGAGAGACAGAGAAAAGTGGCATAAGAGAGACGTGACACTGCCGCTACCAATGACAACAACAACAAAACTCTAAGCTTACCTTTTTTATTCACTGACAATGACAGCACAAGAGAGAGAGAGATGTGGTGGCGACAGAAGCAGCAGCAACAGAAGGAGAGATGGCAGCAGAGGCGGCAGTGGCGGCAAGTGACAGTTATGGAAATGGTGGCGGCAATGGCAATGGCTTCAAGCAGCGGCGATGGCAATGGCTGTGGCGACAGTGGTTGTAGCAGCTTTTCTCTCTTGCGTCAGTGGTTATGGTGTGGGCAGATATTCTCTCACTGTTACAGTGTAGGTGGTGGTGCGTTGTGGCTGCATTCACAATTCATGACTCAGAATCTTTTTAATTCTTTTGTGGATCTCTGTTGATACTCCATACGTACAGTTTTACCCGGTCCTTAGGTCATGTTTGTGGGCAGCGAAAAAACATACATACCCCCCATTTGGTCTTGCAGGTCTTGCCCCAAGTCTTGTAAGACAAGACCTGCAAGACCAAAGACAAGACTATTGTCTTGCGACCCCGGTCTTGCAAGACCAGCAAGACTTTAGCTTACAAGAATACGTAGTAATTTTAATCCTATGTATCAAAATACGTAGTAAGTTAATCCTATGTATCAACGTTTCAGTTTCTCCCGCCATAATTTCAATCGTGAGCGATAATGTACATAACAATTTATGTAGCAATAATCGCTAAGTATCAAAAGTCTTGGACTTGCGGGGGCGCAAGACAAGACAAGAAGTCTTGCAAGACTTCTTGTCTTGCCACCGGCAAGACAAGACCGGTCTTGAGTCTTGCCAAACCCCGCAAGACAAGACAAGACCGAGCTCTACTGAATTCAGTTTTTTGCCCGTCTTGAGCACCCTTATTTTCTCAGACTCTGTTCCTCCTGAGTCGAGTCTTAGTTTCCCGATGAACCGTCACAGCGAGGTAATGACGTCAGCATCACTTTCTGCCCGCCATTTCTGAAGTACGTACTCGAGATAGAGCATTGTGTCAAAAACGTAGATGGACCATGACAACCACAACACATCAACATCACAACCGACTTCACCATAATTATGCATCAAAAACAAATTGGATCGTCGTGAACTAGAGCATCAAGGAGCATTCAACCTAAATTATAAATCAAAATGGCTCTCCGAAGCATATTCTCAGCAATTCTATTCTTCTTCGCGCTGCCCACGGAAAGTAGAGCCTTTGCTGCCACCAGCGGTGTCACAAGCTCACCAGTTCACAACAAGAAGGGCCGTCATCCACCGCCATCCCTCGCCAATGATGTTGTTACCGTCATACATCATCGTCATGATGACCATTCTTCTTTTCCGTTGTCGTCGTCTTCGCAAAGCTCACTCACACGTCTACGCGCCGGTGCCTCTACTGCGGCTGATTCCAACACCATACCTCCTCCTACGCCACCCACCGGTTTGGCATTGCTCAGATTCTACTTCCCCTGTCTCGCCCTATGGATATCCGGACCACTATTATCGCTCGTCGACACCAGCTTCGTCGGTCTCAGCGCCAAGGCCAATGGAGTAGGCATCGGTAGTTCCGCATCCCAACTCGCCGCGCTGGGACCGGCCACCACCTTCATCGACGGCAGCCTTTACCTATTTGCCTTCCTCAACGTGGCCACGACCAATCTGTACGCGAGCGCCTTGGCGCGCGGACGCAGCGAGAAGAAAAATCGGGTGGGGATCGACGAGCTGCCCGGGGAGGGGGTGGTGCGCACCGCTGCCAAAACTAGTTTGATATCGGGATTTGGATTGATGATTTTGCTCTTGCTGGTGGCGCGGCCGTTGATTGCACTTTATATTGGTGAGTATTATTTACGCGAATTCCTTGTTTGCCGACATCAACGACGTCGAGAGAAATAAGTTGTGGAATGATGGAGTTTTTGAAGAGATCGCAACGGTGATCGATTATTCATTGTGTGAATCATCTCGAAGCGAATCTCACAATCATTTGCTGGTCTGGTCGTTATGAATAATATAGGCCCCGAGGCAGCTGCATCCCCCGGACTGCTCGACGCTGCCCACGAATACGTTCAAATACGTGCGCTCTCCATGCCCACGTCGCTCATTGGCGGTGTCCTCCAGGCGGCACTGCTTGGCGCAAAAGACAGCGTCACACCCATGGTTTCGATACTGTACAGCACAATAGTGAACGTCGTTGGCGATTATCTCCTCGTGACTCGTTACCATATGGGATTGAAGGGTGCAGCCATTGCCACTCTCGTGGCACAATGGGCTGGTACGGTAGCCATGGTTGGCCCATCGCGTAGGAAGTTGTTGTCGAAGGGTTCCTTCCTCGGTCTATTACCTCGATGGATTACGAAAAGCTCTCCCGACGAAATCAATTCTAGAACATTCTTAAAATTCGCCGCGCCGGTATTGACATTGATTCTCGGGAAGATTAGCGCTTTTGGCTTCATGACGAATGCTGCCGCGGGCTTGCCGGGCCAACCGGTGACATTGGCGGCACACCAAATTGCATTGTCGCTCTTCTTCTTCGCAAGTCCTTTTATGGAGGTCATATCACAAACTGCTCAGACATATTTGCCACAGTATTTAGTTCTTCCGGACGTAAAGAATGGGAAGAGTATAAATAAGCAGGAATGGAAGGATGCGTCGAATCGTTTAGTATTGCGGTTGGAAAAAATTGGTATCATGGCAGGGGCAGCGGTGGCATTTGTGGTGGCGTCGATAGTTGCATTTTATCCCGGTATAGTTACCAAGGATTTGGCCGTGCAGGCGGCAGCCAAACCTCTCGCACTTACATTGGCCGCTGGGGCATTTTTAACTGCACCAGTGGCAGTATCGGAGGGTGCACTGATCGCTCGGAAGGAACTGTCGTATCTTGCTGGGGTGTACTTCATTAGTACGGCACTGTTGCCACCAGTACTGCGAAAAATACGATCGGGTGGAGGTCCCGTGTCTCAGGTGTGGATTTGTTTTGCCTTGTTTCAGTTGTTCAGATCATCATTCTTCGCGGGTAGGTTGTTGATGACGAGAAATAGCAAAGCAGAGGAGGGCACCGACGAATAACTATTTGACGATACACGCTTGGATGAATTTCGGATGACAACGTTTGTTTCCGTTCGTCAGGTCGTGACAAGGGTCATTTGCTCATCCGTGACAATGCAACAATAACAGAGCCGAAGTAGAAATGTGAGCCGAATATCGCACGGTTGAGGGCATGCTAACTTATAGTTATGTCGATATATTATTATCAAGTGAGAAATAACCCTATTTGATCGATGGTTCGCCCAAAGAATCAAACAGATGTTGACGCCCACCTAGATCATTCTAGACACAGACATCTTTTCAAAGCTCCTCGATCGCTCCATCCTGCTTCTCCCACCGACGCACCAACCCAATTCGGAATACCGCCAACTTCACTCCCATGTGCACTAGAATTTTACATTGTTCCACACTTAATTCCTTCCCCGCCTTGCAAACCTCCCATTCCGTCCGTCCTCCCACAAATCCCACCCTCCCATTCTGTACCTCCACGGGCATACCCAATTTACGAAATTGTTCCACCATACTCACGGGATGTGTCTCAATCTGTTCGTTCGTGAGGACAATCGTTCGCTCAGCAACAGTACCCGCACGGGCATAATCTTCCACAGCCAATGTCTTGAAATACTCTTCCACGTTACTAGCCTTTTGATTGGTACAAAGCAAACCCACCGATCCGGAAATCAATTTGGATAATTGATGAAGATTGTCCGAGTATTCATCCTCGGGTGTACGTCCAAGGGCGATTTGTAGGAGTTTGTTTTTACCGAGGAATAATCGGCCGCCTTCATCATCATTATTATCATCATTGTCGATCATATTGTCACCACTCGTGCCACCACCACCACTACCGCGGAAATGCAAACGTACATCCTTGAAATGATTCGAACGCATATTCTCGTACGAAAAGAGATAGACACGGTCGGAGGCATCAATGGAATTCCGCACTGTGTCGACATATGTGGTCTTGTGCTCACGTGTTTTTTTGGCAGTTTTGGTGAGTGCCACTATTGTTGCGAGTGAAGGGGTTGAAAGGGTTCCAGAGAGAGAGAGAGGATGATATAAGTTGTGCGTCGGTGAGAGAAAAAGTATGCATTCAATATGCTATCGATATGATGTTCCACATCATCTTGCAAATATTTCATGCCACTAATCTACTGGAACCTCCTAATTGAATAGTTTGTTCCAGATCGACGTCCAAAACTGCCGACAATAATTGGCCTCTTCTCTACCGCTCACCTTTTTGCGCTCTTTTGGATTGCGGCATTTAGTAAAATGACGATGACAATGTGTAGCAGCTAATGTTGATAGAGTAGTAACGCCTAACGCCGAAGGTGGTCGGATTGAGTGCTGTTGGACGGAGCGAGGAGGAGCGAGGGGGTGGATATGGATGGTGCCCATCCGATTTCGTCTCCCCGCCATTTTTTGGACGTCGGGCGGGCGGGAGAGAGCGAGAGGCTTGTTGAATGAGAGACAAGCGCGGCCAGCACGTGCGTCACCCGCCAACAGCATCATCAATCGGCAACCAACGAATACACACAAAATCATGAAGAGGTTGCAATGAATGCGCATGCATCAGTCCACGTCAGTTCTCATCATTTGAATATTTAAGTTCGTGGAGTGGAAAGACAGAAAAATAATATGTCGGTGCCGTGTCACACCACCATCTCATGCATCAACACGTAAGCGATTGTCACCATTTATGTCGCCAGCTCAACAAACGTCACCGATGTACACCTCATTCGGTTTGGACAAGGAGACTGGATCTCAGTCATGATGAGTTTGTTGGTTATGCTCGTTTACTTTGCATGTTGTTGTCATAATTTTTGGGCGAGGGTATTTGTCACATATCATCATCAAACTCGAATAACCCAAGACAGACAATTGTCAGAGGTACGTTGAAATGATTTCTCATGATTTCATCATCTCCTTCATTTTTCGTTAGTCGCTCCCTGTCATCTGTAATTCTTGGCATCGTGACCATCATCTGTCGTCAAAAGTCATGGTGGTACAAACTCGTTTTCTAATTCGTCCGTGTCTCGACTTTTTAACTGCAGCCATCATCCAGAGCAACACCATCCTCGTCGGCAATCATCCTTCTTGCCCCCCCCCCAAATACGTGGTAGCATTGTTCACTCGCCCTCATCCGACAGAGCAAATCTTTGTCAACCAACACGTTCAACATCCTCCATCATCATGATTTTCCATCAATCCAAGAAAGTTGTCCATTGTCTTCTTGCCGCTGTATTTGGAACAGGAGCTCTTGCAGGTAACCCGGTACCCATCACTCTTTCTCCAACAAAGAGTCCGGCATCAGCTCCGCCTCCGCCCGCAAATCTTATCCCAAATGCTTGCGATGAACAATTCACATGTGCCCAAAACTTAGTTACTCCTGGTGAAAGATGCTGCTCAAAGACTCAAGAAGACAGCGTGAGTACATTTATATTTAATTGATACGTTGACGATACATCACCTTTACGGGCTTCACGCTTGCTCTTGCTCATTTCTGACAAATGTGCTTGTTATCACTTCTTGCTGTTACCAACCAGCGATTTTACAATAAATGTGGCTATACATATTTCTTTTGTGATTGGAAAAACTGTCGAAGTGGACCATGTAGGGAAAAACCAACCTCTTCGCCATCATACTCCAGCCGCCCTTCCCTGTCGCCTTCTTCCTCAGCAGTGCCGTCAACTTCGTTGCCACCCTCTGAGTCACCTTCCCAGTCACTTGTGCCTACTTCCTCAATAGTACCCTCCGAGTCACCATCCGATGTGCCCTCTGTAGTTCCAACCAAAACCTGTGATGATATGCAAGTCCAGATCAAGCTCAAAACTGATTTGAAGCCTTCTGTCTATTACTGGACACTAACAAACAGCTGTGGTAATCTAGCTGCCTACAGTAAAAAGAAGTATGAAATGGCTGACCATCTATACACAACCTACTTGTGTTTGCCAAGTGATGAGTACATTTTTACCATATACAGCTCTTCTGGTTTTGGTATGCAGCCATTCACTGGGCTAGCTTGGATGGGGCCTTGGGGTTACTATGAAATTAGTATTGATGGCAACAGTATTGTCAAAGTTGGTGATGAAAGTAGGGAGCAGTGGCAAGTTGAGCACACAGCTGCATTTGGAATGGCTACAGCATGTGCCAAAACCGCGACTCCTACGCCCAAGCCTACCACTCATATGCCAACACCTACAAATCCGGTCACCTTCCCACCTACTAATTCTTTCACACAAGCGCCCACTCACTCACCCATTCCAGACTATTTACTTCCCAATGGATGTGATGCTACTCATACCTGTGATAGCAACCCTCTTACTCCGGGAGAGAGGTGTTGCTCAAAGAAAACTGATTACAGTATGGTGAGTATATTCATGAACTGTGGTAAGTATTACAAGGAAAATTGAATTGCTAATCATCATTACCCACTCCTCTCTAGAATGGATTAAATGTGACTAACCGGTGTGGATATACACATCTTCATTGTGGGCCTGGAAACTGTCTAAATGGGCCATGCTGGAGCACCTCATCACCCACTGAGTCGTCTTCACCCACTGAGTCTTCAAGCCCCTCAAGATCGCCAAGGCCTTCTGAATCACCATCATCGTCTTCAAGCCCCTCTACATCACCCTCTTCTTCCTCATCTCCTTCCAATCTGCCCTCCACGGCACCATCAGAAACATGCAGTGATATGAATATGCATGTCCAAGTCAAGTTGAAGATCAAGCGATATGGTTCTGGGAATTATTATTGGACTTTGACCAATACCTGTGGTCAAGTAGTTGCTCACAGCAAAGAAGAGTATGATAAATGGGAGACTGAATACACAACTTGGTTGTGCTTGCCAAGTGACAAGTACAAATTTACCATCTACGATTGCTGCTATGATGATCTCTTTGTACCGAGCCACAAGATTATTGTTAATGGAATCACTGCTCTTGAAGTTGATGGGTTTTCTACATCGAACCATACTAAAAGTCACTCGTCATTTTTTGGACTAGCCGCAGCTTGTGTTCCAACTTCTACACCCACATCCGAACCCAGCACATTCTCTCCTACGCCCAAGCCTACAACACTTGCTCCTACGCCCATACCCACCACAACATCACCAACATCTAAACCCACCACACTTCCTCCCACGCCCAAACCTACCAAGACATCACCAACATCTAAACCCACCACATTATCCCCCACCCCCAAGCCCACCACACTTCCTCCTACACCCATACCCACCACAATATCACCAACATCTAAACCCACGACACGGTCTCAGCCCACCTCAGCAGCACCAACAGCTCCAAAGCCTACTACACCCAAGCCCACCACAACAGCACTGACAACTCTGAAGCCCACTACACCCAAGCTAACCACAGCATCACCAACAACTCCAAAGTCCACTACCCCCAAGCCCACCACAGCATTACCAACTTCTCCAAAGCCCACAACACCTAAGCCCACCACAGCATTACCAACATCTCCGAAGCCCACTACACATAAGCCCACTACAACATCACCAACAACACCAAAGCCCACTACATCCAAGCCCAGTAGGAAGCCCACACAAGCGCAAACAAAAACAAGGGAGAAGAAGGATTCTAATGCATCACTTTTTGTTTGATTTTTCAGTACTCAACAATTTGCTGCCTGTGTTTTGTAAGGGGCTTGGATGGAATTTCAGTTGTCTAGCACATTACTCCTCTTCATTGAGCACATTTTGCTTGAGATAATTCTCAGAGCTTGTTATTGTCCAGTGATTGAATAGCAATAAATATTAGTTTTTTCTTGCATTGTATCATACTCTTCGTATCATGATAACATCATGCTTTTATCTAATTCAGCTTACTCAGTTATCACAAGCTGTATTTCATGCTCATTTTGCATAGTGACATAAAGTGCCTTCTTTGCTCAGGTACTCCTGTTGCAGGAAAGTTAACTACCTATGCACATTCTTGTTGTGAAGAAGAATTGCACTACCATGGTTACTCATATCATCATGATTATTGCCTTAAATTTCAGCAACACGACATTGTCATCACAACAAAAGGAGGGCGGTTGATTGGTCTCCATAGTCAATTATAAGGTTTTCCAAAATTGCTCCAAAAAATTAAAGATTGCTGATGCTGGTGGAGTCTTCGACCCATGGTTACCAAAAGCAGGAATAGATCTTTTCATCCAGCACAAACGATAGATTGCTTGCCATCTCTTGACCCCAAAAGAAAGGATCAAACACTACCATGACTACTCAGATTTCATTGCCATTGCATCAACAGTCAGGAATGAAGTGAAATCACATGCAATGCAATGCAATGCAGTGGATGGCTGCAAAAATTAGTCCTAACTGTTCTAGACTGTTCCAAACTTTCAAACTGATGGACTGATGGCATTCCAGATTTGTTCTAAATCAATTTCCTCTCTGTTCCAGAAGACATATAAATGTTTCATTCCTCTTTCAGAGCACCGATCCACATGATGAACATCACTGCCATGAGCCACTGATCATAGCAAACTCTTGCTCAATCACCATCCAACAATAATCTGAATATACCAAGCCTTGTTGTTGTTTATGAGGGCTGTGCATGAAAGTAACACTGTCTTATGATGAAGTATTTATTCATTGACAAAAATGTATATTTGTTCAATAGCAAAATATTGATTTTGCCGGCTTTGGTGCCATCATCCCATCATCCTGCTCCAGGATGAATATTGCTACCGCTTGACAATTAACCATAAATCTGCAAAACTCAATCCAACGACATCATTATTATAAACAAGCATACACTGCCTACAACTAGCACCCCATCCACCATCGCTCAAGGAGGACGCACAGTGGAATGCCAAACTACAATAATGGTATTCTCATTGGGATCATCGAGGTGCTCCTACCCAACGGAGCATTATCATGGCAAGCTGTCACCAAAGCAATACTTCAAAGCATCTGGAGAGGACAAGATGTGAAATCCTGATGACATCAAGAAGCATTGTTTTTTAAAGCTCTGTAACAAGCTAAACAAGCCTACTGGGTGCTCTGGTGCCATCAACGATCACGTCCACCACTGCATTTGGATTCATAACGTTGTTGGGAGACGTACACGTGGCACGTAGGGTACGGACTGTTTTTTGGAGTGTGTAGATAGGCTGTG
>JALLBB010000976.1:0-10570 GCA_036939735.1 Discostella stelligera
AAAATTCATCTTGACCGGTATGCAACCGGATCGGTCAAGATGAATTGGCGGGAGCACGTTTGCATACCCCAAATGAGTACCCAAACAGGGGGGTATGTATGTTCTTTTTCTGCCTTCAGAGATAGCCTAAGTCACACTTTATGCCAACATCATAGCATACTACTGTATACGCTGGAAGAGAGTCCCCATCTTGAAATTGTCTCCAAGTACAATAAAGAGGATGTTTATCAATCATCATGCTCTGTCTTAGCAACTTCTACAGGTTCTGCAGTAGAGATTACAGATACTAACTCATCACCCTGAGATCTTTCCATCTATACATAGTTTACTCAGAGTGACATAAATATTGAAAAACTTACAGACAAGACATCAGAATCTTAAACTAGCTGCACAAACAGGCACTCAGGCACACAACTAAAAGCAACCTACAGAAAACTCACACAACAGTGTCCATGGACTGTGGTTGTAGCAGTAATCCTCAATAATTATATTCTCTTCATATTATTTTACGCATTACTGTACTGACATGTACAAATGATGCGATCGCAATCTCTCTCTTTTCAGCTAAGATCTCTCTCTCTCTCTTCAGCACCTGGCAACAAATATGACGACGATGATGATACAATAGCAAATGATGATGACGATGACGACAATGCACCAACAATGTTTTAGCGATCTCTCTCTTTTTATTGCCTTACAGTGGTATTCATCATCAACAATAACAACAATAATAAGAAGAAAGATATAACTATTTTATCAGCACTTGATGGAGATAGTCCCCATGTCCAAATATGAGGCCTTAAGTTCCTACTCATTTGTTGGTATGTGTCCCATAAGTCCCCACCTCAGCACCAGAGAAAAATCTCTTAAAGAATTATTTGGTCCAGCATAATATTATGACTGACATACAGAATGAGAGTACGACACGCGCGCGGGCCTGCGAGGGAAAGACCAACTCGAACCCGCCAAGGGTGTTGACCTTTTTTCATTTCCTACCAACACTGTAAGAAATCAACGGAAATGTACGAATTCCTTTCTTGATTTAACTGTCTGAAGACGAGATCAGAACAATTCAAACGAATTCAAATAACTAACGAACGCAGTCTATTGAATTCCAACGTTTAGTTTTTGGAAGGTCGGCGCACGACGACGCTAAAAAAACTCCATCTTCGTACCTTCTCGGTACAATAAGAGGTATCTAAAACATAAAACAGGTCGTGGTATCGTAACTTCATTCAGGACATCCGATCTACTTACCAATAGTACCCAATTAATAAAAAGTAAGCTCCCAGACACAAGTTAGGCAATGATAAGAGAATAAACAACAGCATGCCTACGAAAATTGCATTCAGCATAACAAAGAAGTTGCGTAGCCGAAGCTCGGCCAAAAAGGATGGCGAAGTTTTGTTAGTGAATGAGGGGGAAAGCCGTCCCCAGGATTTCCATAGACAGCCATCCAGGCCGCGGCCGCCTCCGCCGCAGCATCAGCATCAGAGGAATCCAAGGAATGGAAAACTGAATTCAGCTCCATTAGTCAATAGTAAAACATCGAACGCTGCCCCCTCATCGCCGATCAAGGAAAGCTCGAAAGCTAACTCCAGGAGGAAGGCGGAAGCAGCAGCAGCAGCAGCAGTGCCGAGAATCAATTTAATGTCCGCCATATCGCATTCATCATCAAAAGCAACAACAGCGATAGAAAATGAAGTTCAAAGAACAACCTCGAGTAAATCCGCAATATTCTCGACATCATTTAATCGCATCAACCACAGTGATGATGATTATGACAATGAAAATCAATTCTTCTTCCCATCGTTTGACAAGAATATTGACAATGAATTCATGTGGATGGATGATAATGATGGTGGTGATGCTCAACAACATCAACAACAGCAAAGTGATCAGACTTTTACGACGTGCAGCAATAGTATAAGTGGCAGCCACATTGACGGTCACGAGGACAGTCATTATTTCACTGAGGAGGGGAGTGCTGATCCACCCGCCATATTAGATCTTGATGAGGACCAGACAATATTCGATGATCACTTTGGGGCGCAGGAGGAGGAAGGAACAGTAGGGAAGAGAGAGCAATCTGGCAAGACTACGAAGATGTTTTTCATGCAAAATAATAATCACGAATGCGAGGCCCACCACCTAGTACGCAGGAAAACTCCTCACAAGAATGAATTTTGGCTTAGTTCTTCTTCATCATCATCCTTCTTTGGTCTCTCATCGACTTCGCAAACTCAATCCAATGACAATGACGAGGAATCAAACAATATTTACCCGTCATGGGAACAATCTCGGATGAATAATCATCGACGTGAGGTGTCACCATCGCCCTCGCCATCCGCCAAGATTCAATCCACATTTACTACGACTACTTCGACTGCAGCAATAAAAGCATCGGCAATAGTAACGCCATGGAAAAACTCACCAAAACAGAAATCAAATCAAGAGGAGGAAGATTTGGCAGCGTGGGGAGAGATTATTTCTGCCATTCAAAAATCACCCACTGAATCCATTTCTGACTCCCAAACTAATTACGCCAAAATAAAAGGCGCAGATGTCTTCTCGGATAGTTTCTTCACCAATGGGTTTAGCAGTAGTGTTAATATACATGATCAGGAAGAACCAAAAAGCAATAACAATAACAAATATGTCGATGAATTTGCAGTAAAATCCGCGTTGGAAGATAGGTCAGTTGGCAGTGATGATGCTATTTTCTTCTCCGCCGACAATGCTTCATGGTCGAATGCTGCCAATGCATCGTGTCATCTTGAGACAAATGAGGGGAATGAACAGGATAGTGAGACGAATATCGAGCACTTCCTTTCCTCAACTGGGGAGGATGCAGAAGAATCAACGTTACTGCCTGATACTTCCTTCAATTACTCACTGTCGAACGAGGACCCACCCAAAGTAGTGACAGGGGATGGGAAGCATTGGAGCAGCGACGGTGATGTTCGTTACTGTGATGAAGGTCCTGACGATGTTGGAAGAGGAAATGAACTGTCTACTGCCATTGTCGCTGCTCCTGCTATGGCAACATCAGTTGATCTTCCGGCAGCGGAATCGTTGGGTCACAATACCATAGAAAATCACAAAGATTCATTGAATTCTAGCAAGCATTCTCATGCTAATGTTCATACATCACATGAACCCAATCCACGACGAAATCATCAACCACAGCATCATCAGCACCAACAGCAGCACCACTACCAACAGCAGCATCAGCACCAACAGCAGCAGCATCAACAGCAGCGCACAAGGCGACGAATGCTCCCTTCGTCGCTCAAAGGTCATCATGATAATCTTGTGGACATATCCACGCTCAGTGATGACGCTGACATCCAGTTCTTACTTGCAAACTTAGAGGCCACAATTGGTCCTCGTGGAGTAGCCCCGGATATGGAATCGCTAAGCGGTCGTTCGTCCGTCAGAAGTGCGAGGTCGGCGAGGAGTGATCATGGCCAGCAGCACCAACATCATCATCAACTCAATCAATTTAACGATGGAAGGTCATTTGCAAGTAAGCGAGACAGCGGTAGCGGTAGTACCAGTAGGCAGCAATACAGTCCAAGTGGTGGTGCGAGCGTCGACAGCCGAGCGAGCCGTTCGAGCAAGGCTAGTCGAAAAAGCTATCGGAGCCATCAGAGCACCCGATCGGCGTTGACATCCATGTCAAAGGAGACTCGAATCGTTGCTAACGATTTGTTCCGCCTAGAGGCACAACTTGCCGATCAAGTTGACCGGCAACAGAGAGGTGAGGAGATTTTGGACGATGATGCGATTTCGAAGTCCAAAAGTAGAGGTGTCTGCGATGTTGAAAGGGGAGTAGGGGTAACTCAGTCCTCTGAGGAGGTTACCTCATCTTCCAGCGGAGAACCCGACATTTCCACAAACACGCAACCACTGGGAGCCACGCCCGCACCTCGTCCCAACACGCATTTTGAAGTGATTGCACCGCCTGGAAAATTGGGAATATTACTTTCGAATGTCAAGACAAGTAACCGCGAAAGAAGTGGTGGCATGATCAACAAACACAATAACACTGGTCCGACACAAGTCTCATCGGTGCGATCCACCAGCGTCCTCGCCGGGATGGTACACGTGGGTGACATTTTCTTGAGTATCGATGGCGAGGATGTGACGGGGATGAATTCCGTGGAGATAACGCATATCATGGCACGCAAATCTGATTCTCCGCGTGTGTTGAAACTGCAGCCTTTGGTGAATTCGACAGTAGCCCAGTGGCAGGAATGGATCTAAAATTTGAGGTCAAGATAATGAATACAGTACTACGCACAGCAACAGGTCATAATCATTTTGATGCATTTTAATATTAATAACCTTGCGCCACACAAAAAGTGTTTGATCACCCTGATGTTCGCACGATTGTTCTATATTAATGTTATATTTGTACTCTCCCACCTCTACAAATCTATTGCAGCCTCACCATCCTGCAATTATTTGCTTTGGCAGCTGGACTTCTTTGCAGTTCTTGGAAACCAAGACCACCCACATCTCACCTCCTTTTTCCTCTTCAAAGAAAACACCCATTCTCTGTCATTTTATTATTATCTTTCTCCAAATACAATTATTGACTCTTTAATCTATGCACCCCCTCCTCCATCTCCCTATTCTTCTTCTCCTCCCCTCTTCCCACCACTAGCATCCGCACTGCTGCTGCTTGCCACCCCCCCAAATCCCTGTTCACTCGGCACCGCCATCCCCGGCGCAAACTGCAACGTGAACGAGTTCATGCCCGCATATCCAATAAATATCAAAATGGTAGCGAATTGACTTGCCACTCGCAATCTCATCATGGTCTGCGACTTGGCCGGATCGCGATTGTAAAAAGAGCGTATGCCCGAGCCAAGAAAGTAGGCCGTGGTTAGGCACCCGATGGGCACGAGAGGCTCGGATTTGAATTTGCGATAGAGTTTTTCTTCGAATGTTTCGGGCCGTCGGAGTTGGGGCATTGGGGAGTGTTGTATGGGAGGAAGAGTGCCATTTTGATTATTGGATGAAGATGATGACTCGCATAGCACTGCAGTTTCTGTAGCTGTTTTAGTGGTGCTAGATTGCGGCGTGCTGTTTTGGGCTCCCATTGTTACTTATTCGGTGCATCCGACGCCGCTACTACAACCGTACTAACTGCTCGACGCTTGATCTTGATGATCCGTTGTTGTGTTGGTGTTGTTGCTGTGTTGTGTTTGTTCTTTGTTGTTGGTCTGCGTCATAAAAGTCAGGTGAGCAAAATCTCAAACGAGCGCGCGAAAAAAGCGTTCGATAAGTACGACTCGCCCCAAGCACTTCGCGGTGGTTCGTGGTTCGCGGTTCGCGGTTCGCCAACCGCAACCTGCTCCGAACGAACCACGGCGACCCCCACCCTCACTCTCCATTCAATGTCCATAATACTGCCATTTTGATACAAACTCTGCTTGCTCCGTTCGGTTCTCGATCTTCTCTCTTCCGTCGGCTCAAATCGGAGGGGACAGTCCGTTGGCTTATTTTTCAACCTTCGCGCGCACCTACAAAATCAGTCTCAAATAATGGACCGCTACGAACTAAAAGAAGATCTTGGGAATGGCTCATTCGGACGAGTCATCAAGGCTCGCCATAGAGATACCGGCAACATTGTGAGTATCAATGGCGATGACGATGATGATAGTGTTATCGAGGCACAACGATGGTAGAAAGAGTGAAATATTCCATTTCATCAAGCAATCTCTCTCGCTCGAATCAAGGTTTGGAAGAAATCGAAAAAATCATTTGCCTTTAACTTTCTTTTTCTCTCCATCTACCCCTTTTGTTCGCGCTCCTCCATTCGGTCGGGGGCACATGCCGTGGTGCGTGTTTATAGGTGGCAATCAAACACATGAAACGGAAATTCCAATCCTGGAAGGAGATTGTGCATATTCGCGAGGTATCAAGTTTGCGCAACATGTCTCATCCGAATATTGTGCATATCCAAGAGGTGATATTAGAGAGGTAGGTGGGTATGTATGGGACCAACTATCCACGCAGAGAAGAGACAATGGCTCCCAAAAATACCGTCGAACGAGAATGAGAACTGAGGTTCTCTCTCACCCAAGACCTTGCCTCTTCTTCGGCCAGCTTGATCTTGATTCTCACGCCATAACATTGCTCATTAATTATTGCATATTGCATGATTTCAATGCATACAATCAGGGACGAAAATTTATACTTTGTTTTTGAATACATGGCCGGCGGATCCCTATACGAATTGATGAAACGATGCATCGAGAATGCTGCCGCGAGGAAGCAGAATAGCGACAAGTACGACAAAGAAGATCAGCCTTTATTGTCCTCCGACAAGATCAGGATCTACGTCCAGCAAATATTGAACGGATTATCGTACATCCATGACCGAGGATACATCCATCGTGATATCAAACCTGAGAATATATTGCTTCATGAAAATGGAAGTGGGTGCAAGATCGCCGACTTTGGTCTCGCGCGTCGATTCTCTTCTTCACGTCAGACAGTCGGAGATGTCGAAGACGGGAACAACAATCGTCAACTCACCTATTACGTAAGCACCCGATGGTATCGTGCACCCGAGGTCATATTGCGCTGTTCATCCTACGGAACACCAATTGATCTCTTCGCGACGGGTCTTGTCCTCGCGGAATTGCACAGTCTACGCCCACTTTTTCCTGGAACGTCGGAGATTGATCAACTGACTAAGATTGTGGCATTGTTAGGACCACCATCGGAAACATTGTGGGAAGAGGGTGCAACACGAATGAAGCAATTGAATTTTAGTCTGGTGGCGACTACTGCTACAGCTACCGAGTTTCCTTCAATACAAGTGGAGGGATTTCACCTCAATCGAGACAACGTAAACCGGGTAGAGGCAGGAATCAGACGCGCATTGCCAGAATATATTTCGTCTAGAGCAACAACTTTGATTCGGCAGTTGATTGCTTGGAATCCTTCTACTCGACTTAGTGCCAAGGATGCCCTGAAACATGATTACTTCCAACCGTTCACTGTCTTGCGACGCGAAAAATATAATGGTGCTCGATGGGAGGATTCAGAGGAGCAAGTATTGAACAAGTCTATCGGTAGTAGCGTAATGGAGAAATCATTTGCAGTTGAGCCGCGTCATCTTGCATTTCGGCACAATGTTGGAGAGATTATTATCAAGCAAGGAGCAGCAGCGTCGTCTGAGTATGGAGGATTTCAGTTAGAGCAGGATCAGTGTCAGAATTCGGAGCCGTTCGACATTGAGTCGCAGCATCATCCTTTTCTGCATAATGTTGGAGAGATTATTGCCGAGGAAAGAGCCGGCAGTTCACTCTTTCAACATGAATGTTTTCAAACAATGACCCTTCCACTGAACGCAAGTTCCGAGTCAAGAAGTCGGAGATTTGAGCTGCATCAGGACGAAAATTCAATTCCGATCGAAGAAGCGCCGATTTGCCGTCAATTTTGTCACAATGTATGTGAAATGATCATTGAGCAACCGAGGTTCTCCAATGCTGCAACCTTGACGAATAACTCGAATCCACCAATGTCTACAATGATTGTTCGGCAGGAAAACGAGTTCTGCAACTATTTGGAAGCAATCTCAAATTCTTCTGAACATGGACAATTAGCACAAAATAGCAGCTATAATCGTGCAGACCACCCATTCGGCAATTCTCTTCAGCCAATCGTGGAACCTAGTATGCAAACTTTGTTTCACACAGGTTTTATTGGCGTATCCGCTGCAAGTCCAATAATGCGCACTCCTCAAATTGCACACACATCAAAGACATCATCGATAATGCAGAGAGAAATGACTACAATCATCAGGAGGGATAGAGTGTCAAATCGTGCTAACCACTATGGCAGCAACAGCAGGCAAAGTCTTCAAAGTCAACGCACTGCACTAGCTGAAAAACCACGATGGTTACTGTCGAACCAAAACATGGGAAGAGGAGCAATGGAAGTGTGTGTTAGTAGAACGGTACATCCTAATATAATTGAACGTGGATGGAAAATGGGTTGGGATAATGTAGTAGAGAAGGATCGATCGTCAAAAGCAGAAGTGCATACCACACGAGAATGTGCTGTCGAAAATCCGTTCGAATGTTTTGATATTCTGTAATAATACCATTTACACCACACAAGGCTTCGCCACTAGAGTAATTTGCCACTCAATATTCTAGAGTTAGACAGTCACCGAAAAACTCGAGGTCAGCCGAACAAAGTCAACGTGGTGTTAATGCGGACGTCCATATTATCTCCGGTGCACCACACACGTCGTAAGCTACCATTGAAATCGTGCAAATTACCGGTGACCGTGATACTCTTGTATTGATACTGAATGAGAGCACATATGAGATGAGAGAAGACAGATGAAAAACGGTGATGGTGACCCAAAACGAACACTAACTTGGATCCTTGTCAATGATGGAACAAGATATAAACCGAATACAGCCCAAAAAACGAGAATCATTTGTCAGGCGGAGCATCAAGAGCAAGGGAACGTTTCACAATTTGCAATGGCGCTTACCTTAACAACACCTCCCTTTTTGTAAATGTTGCTATTTCATCTCACGGATCAATGGGGAGGCATCATGTCAAGTTGGAATTGAGATTGAGATCACCTTTGATAAGTAGGAAGAATGAGTTTTCTGATGGCCTAATATGCATTTATAAAACTATACTAATCATACCTCCTAATGTGTGCTCGCCAATACTGCTCACACCGGGCTAGGCCAATCTGATTTCCCACAAGGTCCCAAGCAAAAGAACCCTAATCAGCATCCTAAAATCTTTCGGATTTCCCTTCCATAAGAAGGTTAGCCACCCTATGTCCATAAGAAGGCCTCCATGTGGTAACATCTATGAGTACATTCATGAAGCTCTGTTGAACAGTTCCCTCCAGTACCATGTAAATCCAAGAATATTTTTCACTATTCAACTAACCACTAAATCCTGATTGGCTTTGTGATGAATGTTGAATTGTATTTTATACATGAGGGTCAGATAAGTGTGGGATTGTTGACGATCTTGTTGCTGATTTTGTCTGTTAATATGATGGCAAGTGGTGAATTAGGAGAGGAGCTGGCTTAAGGTGTGCGATCGATGCCATTATCTCTATTGTAACATAATAATGACTCACCTCTCATCAAAAGCCCATCCTGAATCATCTGTCCACCAACTTTTGTTATGGTCCCGCCTCTCTTCTTCTTCTCCTTGTTCCTCTCCCAGACCATAATGGTGGTCATGATGCGTGGACAATGTGGATGTGCAAAAAAGAGGAAAATGAGCTCAAGAGTGGAGCTGTGTTGACTTGCTGTTGCTACTTATTACAATGTTTTAATTTTTTATTCTGAATGTAAAGGTTGAATTTGGTTGGAGCGCTGATAACCTAGGAAATGCAAAGGCAGCTGTCTTCTTACTATCATCTAACTTTGGAGGAATGAGGTAATGTTTCTTGTCATTATATACCAATTCCTGTTGCAAGAACAGGGCAGGCTGATAGTTCAAAAAGTTCAGACCTTCTTCCTCTTGTTGGTACACATATGCTCCTTCTTCTTCTCACATAGATAGTATTCCTTGAACAGAAATAAGTTGATGATAGGTACTAACTTCAATCTTTGCCATCACCACTGCCATTTGCCATGGCCATTGCAGATTTCTCACCAAAAACTACTTGAGCCATGGACAACAACCCTGATACCCCAGCAGTCATCAATGAAGAAAATCTTGAAACATGGGGAGAAAATGTGACAAAAGGAATTATTATCCAACTTGATCAGGACTAGCATGTTCACTAACAAGGATTTATTCATCAATGTCATTGAACAATTTGTGATCAAGAACAGTGAGATTGCTATGCATCTTAGTATCATCATGCATCACATAGTTATGCAATGGGTTGAAGAGAATCATGCTCTTCCCCCCAAAATTGCATAAATTCATTGGGCAAGCATCAAATTGGCAAGGATGTAGAGAGACACCACATGATGGAGTCCTAAATGCAATTGCTGCATATGGAGATTTTGTACCATCCTACAACAATTTTTAAGGTAAATCCTGGCAGATAGGATACACAAATACCATGTATGTTGAAAACATTATTACATCAACCAAAGGCAAGTGAGAGCGGTAATTAAGGATAGTATTGATTCATACACAAAAATCTATCTTCATGATGTACCGGATCAGGCTGTTCTTTGCACAAAGAATGAGATCTGACAAGAGATTTACTTACCTGCAATGGCTTGTTCCAAGACTGCCCCAATTCTTGATAAAAATACATTGGATCTGGTCATGTTTCATCGTCAAAAGTTTCAAAGAGAGAGAAATCTTCCACTGACTGATTTCTATATTGAGAATAGCAAAGCACTTTATCAACATTTTGTTCTTCATTATGGCTATTGTCTATGCCGACAGGAGTATTTGATTAATACAGTGGTTGTAAATGCTGTTATTTGTTGTGGTCACGTCGCAGTTGCGTTGCATTGTGCTCGCATTGGGGACTTGTGACTACACAAAAACGTCATCATTTTGCTTCAACTTTTCGAAGATGTTCTCGAAACTGCTT
>JALLBB010000977.1:0-10569 GCA_036939735.1 Discostella stelligera
CAACGGAAGAATTTCTCGTATTATTTTCTTTGCTCCGATGAATCTTTTTGAATCAATTCTTAAGAAACTTTTTCAATGAATTAGATCTATTTTCTCAATTCTTGATGATGTTGTGAGCGATCAAGAAAATCGTACCCGAAATATATTGCCAACACCGGATCTTCCAGCATAAACCAGGCGTATAGATTTTGGTGGGAAGGAAAAAATGCACAGAAGCTGCTATTTTGTGATGATTTTGAAGGACGTAGGATACCCAAGAAATTTAGTTAGCCAAAATTGCTTTTCACATTTGTTTGCACTGAGGAGTTAGTTTACTAAATCCAGAATAGTTTTTGGTTTTGAGTAAAAACAGCAATGATTGACCAATAGTGAGTGGATATGCACGCATCTGACCAGTTTTTTTTCTTCCCACCCACATCTATCCATCTGGTTTATTCTGCGACAATCTTACATGCCTGATACCAAGTTTGTCACTTAATATCACTGAGGTGATGCTAATAGCTAATAGTATTCAGCAAGAAAATAAGACTAACAAAAATTGCAAGTTATCTTGCCAAAGCCATACATAAATGCTTCTCCCTACTAGTATGGTAAAAGAGATATTGCATCAATTCCTAAGCTTGAAACATTAAATAATTGAATGTTGTTGGTATTTTTCCATTTTTACACCCTTGAAATTATCTCCTTAGTGCCAACCAAAGTGTACTTGCGTCATATCATCTTCCTCATAATAATTGATGATACTTGCCTTATTTGCGCTATTCCCATCAACCAATCTTAACTTGCTTCCATCATCTATCACTATTACTATTATTGATTGTTGCATCATTGTAATCCTCTTAATCCAACTTAATCCACCCCATTGCTACTTGAAGCGACACTCTACCCCTACGTGTCACCATCAGCTTGTGTAATCATTTACTATCATACAAAAGAACATAAACCCCCACTCCTCCAACAACTATCATTATGGCCCATAAGTTGTCCTTTAAATTTTCAGTTATCTATGTATTTCCACCTACGAGATAGAGAGTGGTGAAATAAATATGCAATCGCTTGAAACTCCGCAAGCATTTCTCACCTTTTTTTCAGCTCATGGCAATTTCACCCCCCTAGCAACATCAATAATGATATTGATCAGATGCCACAATTTTGGCACTCACCATGTGCAAATAATGCAGCGATAGCCGCTGAATTGCCATGACAACTCTCTGAGCAATGACGATAAAACAATGAAATAATTAATTGAAGCACATTGCATGAACATTGCCGTAATCAAAAATCCAACGCACAGTAATTATTGCCGGTGTTTGTACCTTTTGAATGCGCTATTGCATGCCCTGATCGGATGTTGGTAAGCAGAGATAACTCTATTGGCATTGGCCATTGTTTTGACAATTTTTATGATGTAATTGATGTAAGCTTTAAGTAGTTTCTGATACAAATAGTGTAGGAATTCAACCTCAAAACATGTCAAAGTGACACAAATTTCATCAATTACGGCAAAAAAGACACCAACTTCAGATGCAAATTTGACAATTAAGAGATCATTTTCACACTTTAACCCTCAATTCAAAGTTGTTGAACAGGTAGGTATAAACATTTTAAACATGAGGGAGTTCTTCTTATAGCGCGTTTCCCTTTTGAAGAAAAATTGACGATATGCAGACAATTTTCCAATGAAGAGATACGGAAAGATGTGGCTGCCATGGTTTTGAGCTGTTCCGAGGAATTGGTGTGGTGATGATGAGCAATATCTCAGGAAGCCCACATCATGGCTGTGGTTTGTATCTTGTATGTGCTTGCACATAGGAATCTATATTATCTACTACAATAAGTGTACAAATTCCGTCCAGAAGTACGTACGTTGTGGTAGAGCAGAATCTGTAATATGTAATATCTCATAATCTCCGAAAGGCATGAAGACTACTACTTGTTGTGGCTTCTCCCAACGAAAAATCTTTCTGTGAGTTCCCCATGCAAGGTAAATATTGAGATTCGGACCGGAAAGAACTGTGTCGCAGGCTGTGCAATGAATTACGATGATTCCTGAGAAAGGTTTCTCTCTCTTCTCTGTGGGCTCATTTCCTACCATCCTTGTTCTGTGATTCCCCCAGAAGTTCGAGATTCGCTTGTCCAAAGCTTGTTGTTTTGATTTCCGAGTAAAATGAGAAGAAAAGGTGATCCTGTTTTTTTCTTTCCTTCGTGAAGTTATGCAATGTCAGCGATGTTTTCTACGATGCCTTCTCCACCAGTATCGCTCTTTGGACTGGAGTTGCCACCTTCTGGCAGCCAAATTTTTTGAACGTGAAATAATATCACAAGATCCTTCTCTCTCTCTCTTCTTCACCTTTTTTGATCCGAGACCGCCGCATGGTGACACTGACGAAGAAAAATCTTTTTGCTCCGACCATAGATGTTCTACTGCGACGACACTCTCGACCTCCAATCCCAAAAATCACGTGATCTTTCCACAATAATTCCTCGAGTAGACATTTCCATAATATTCGACCCTGTCATCCCAATCATCTCTCTAGAGGCAACAACAACAACAACACCACCACCCTCCAATCATATCCATATAAATAATCACAACAACCATCATGACCACAGGCAAGGCCGAGGGGGGCGAAGTCAACCCCCAGCTCACCGAGCTGACGCTGCCATGGCACACCATGTCCGTCCAGGAAACCATCCAGAAGCTGGGCCTCAAGAACGACCACGTCAAGACCGGCCTGAGCACCGACGAGGCCGCCTCCCGCCTCGCCAAGTACGGCCCCAACGAGATGACGGAAAAAACCAAGAAGACGCTCCTGCAGCGGATCTGGGCCCAGGTCAACAACGTGCTGGTCTACGTGCTAATCACCGTGGCCGTCGTGTCCGTCGTGCAGGCCGTCATCTCCACCGATCCCAACACGCAGTTCACCGCCTGGTTCCAGGTCGCGCTCATCCTCTCCGTCATCTGCCTCAACACGTGGATCGGCATCTACCAGGAGGGAAATGCCGAGAAGGCCGCCGACGCGCTCAAGGGCATGCTCTCCAGCGAGGCGAGGGTGGTTCGCGCCGGGAAGGAAATCATGATACCCGCCGGGGGCATCGTGCCGGGAGACGTTTGCCACCTCGGCCTCGGGGACAAGATTCCCGCCGACTTGAGATTGGTCAGCGTGTCCAACATGGCCACCGGGGAGGCGGCCCTCACCGGAGAGTCGGTCCCCATCGACAAGACCACGGATGCCATTCCCACGAAGGATGGGATGGATCCCGATCAGGTTCCGTTGGGAGATCGAAAGAACATGTCGTACAGCGGTGAGTTTTAGTAGTAGTAGTAGTGGAACCAGCGTCCGTCGGGCATGCATTGCTTTGATGTGCGAAGAATAGGAGAAAGAATTTGGATCGCACTTGGCCTGGTGTGTTTCTGTCCTGGTAGTTTTTATTGCTGACTCGCTTCTCTCTCTCTCTCTCTCTCTCTCTCTTGCTACTCATCCACGCGGCTTGAATGATCACGATCGTCGACGACGATATTGCGATGATTTCCCGCAGCCACGCTCGTCGCCACCGGAAGCGGAGTCGGAATTGCCGTCTCCACCGGAGATTTCACCCAGATCGGCACCATCAACCGTCTCGTCAACCAGACCGAAACCATGAAGACCGACGTATTGAGGCAGATCGATCAGATCTCCAAGATTCTCTTCGTCGTCATCTGCTGCATGAGTTTGATCACCTTCTTCGTGGCCTTCTTTTACTCGGAGAGTTACGGCGGGGATCCCCTCATCTCCGTGAACATCAGTCTCACCTGCGCGGTGGCCATGGTCCCCGAGGGCCTCGAGGCCATCGTCACGCTGACCTACTCCTACGCGGTCAAGGTCATGGCCTCGCAAAATGCCATCGTCAGGGCTCTGCCGGCGGTGGAGACGCTCGGCTCGGTCACCGTCATCTGCTCCGACAAGACCGGCACTCTCACGCAGAACATCATGTCCCTCACCGCGTTCGTGACCTCCAACGCCCGGTACAAGAACAACGTGGATGCGGCGGCGCGCGTGCCGTCCAACTTCGTTCGCGACGACACCTACCTGGCCGAACGCGCCAAGCAAACGCTCAAGAAGACCGGGAGCCAAATCCTGGAGGACGGGCCCAACAATCCGCAGGGCCGTCGCGGGCACGAACCCTCCTTCCACTTCACCACGGATAGTCTTCACCCTACTGGAGTGTCGGGTTCCATAGTCGTCAGTCCGAGCGATATTCCCGTCAAGAATGGAGGATCTCCGTCGATGGAATGGATCCAATCTGCACTTTCTTGTGGTGTGTTGTGCTCCAAGTGCGTGCTGGGCGAGAATGGTGGACGTGCGGGAGAGATCGGCAACCCCACTGAGCTATCCATCTTGCGAGCATCGTACTTCTCTGGCATTGACATCGAGGAACTCAAGAACGACAGCCCAATCATCGCCGAGGTTCCCTTCAGCTCGGACTACAAGTTCATGGCGACCGTTCACGAGCCCACGGCCAAGGACAAGGCACCCGCGGGAAAATACATTG
Organism: Discostella stelligera; assembly: GCA_036939735.1. Taxonomy (NCBI): domain Eukaryota; phylum Bacillariophyta; class Thalassiosirophyceae; order Thalassiosirales; family Thalassiosiraceae; genus Discostella; species Discostella stelligera. The sequence continues at coordinate 4,534 of JALLBB010000977.1, forward strand.
CTTACGTCAAGGGCGCTCCGGACAGGATGGTCAAGTTGTGCAAGTATCAAGCCAAGTCTGGACTTGCCGGCGAAGAAAACAACGAAGAAATCAACGAGGACTACTGGATTGAACAAATTGCCATCCTCAGCTCTCACGGTCTCCGTGTTCTTGGACTTTGCCGTGCCTTCATCGACAAGAACTCTGTCAAGAGCGGTGACCAGCTTGGAGCTGAATTTGTGAATGGTCGAGGCAAATGGCTCACCATGGTTGGTCTTTGCGCTATCATGGATCCTCCTCGTCCGGAGTGCGTGCAGGCCATCAAAGAGGCACATAGAGCCGGAGTTCGTGTCGCGATGATTACCGGTGATCACAAAGATACCGCCACGGCCATTGGACACATGCTTGGCATCGTGGATGAGAAGTATGCCGAGGCCGTCACCGGACCGGAACTGGATGCCATGTCCGACGACGAAATCCGCAAGTGCGTGACGAACCACAATGTGTTCGCGCGTGCCTCTCCCCAGAACAAGATTCGCATCGTGAAGGCCCTCCAAGCGAATGGAGATGTGGCGAGTATGACAGGTGATGGAGTGAACGATGCCCCGGCGCTCAAGGCAGCCAACATGGGTGTTGCTATGGGCAAGGAAGGAACGGATGTTGCTCGTGAGGCATCTGAAATGATCTTGGCTGATGACAACTTCGCCACCATTGTTTATGCTGTAAAGCAAGGGCGTGTGGTGTGGGATAACCTTCGCAAGGTTCTTCTTGTGAACACTCCGATCAACAACTCCCAGGGTCTATCCGTTTTGTTCGGTATGCTTGTTAGGCTGCCCAGCACGCCCATTACCAGTATTCAAATTCTGTACTCCAACTTTATCTGTGCAGTGACTCTCGGTTTCGTCTGTGCCATTGAGCCCGCGGAGGATGGCATCATGGATGTCGCTCCTCGTCGTGTTGGCAAGCGCCTCATCGGGCGCTATCTCTTCCTTCGCATCATTTTTGGAACGATTCTGTTGACCGGCGCGGTGGTTGGCTCGGCGTACATTGTTGATCATTCGCCCAAGTATGCTGACCTTAGTTTGGAGGACAAAATGTACAAGATGCGCGCCACCGCTTTCAATGTCCTTGATTTCGGAGCAATGTCCATTATGATGAGCGCTAGGTTTTCTTATCTTAGCTCGTTCCATCCTCGCGTTTTCTATGGCAACCCCGCTGCACTTTATTCATGCGTGATTGTGGCAGTACTTCAAGTGTTTACAACTTACACTCCCGGCTTGAACTCTTTTGTGTTCGGTATGAAGGGCATGGATGGGCTTGGGTGGGGTATCACCTTTGGTATGATGGCACTTGTGTTCTTTATGATGGAGATGGAGAAGGTTCTTCGCAGGGCACTGCGTGCCAGAGGTGCAGATACAGAAGACAGGGAGATGAGCGTGTTTGATTCTGTCCCACCCCAAAATCCTGACGCCATGAAGATGCCAAAGGGTGCGTCTAAACTTAACCTTCAGGAGCTCGTCAAATAAATAGATATGCCCTCCCTTTGTTGTAACACCCTGAGAGGTGCGGAGGCATATCAGCCTGTAGAGGTATTTGTTTCGTCGTTTGTGCGCGTATTTGGTCTTGAAAATAATCATAGGAAATGAGTTAATATTGTTCAATATCCTAGGTGCAGTAATGATACGGATGCAATTATCAGTTATTGCATAAATTTAAGTGAGTTGTCTTTTGGAAGGATTTCTCTCGGCAATTATTGGTGAAGCGCCTGAGTAAAGAGAAGCCTCAGCTGACCAAGTATGAATGACGTCCACGATTAATTCTTGTTTCATCACAGCTTCGATCCGCCTTGCAATAGCAGGGGCGCCCCATTTTTTGTAACAAACAGCAGATTGTTTAAAGTATGCATGAGCTTTCTGTTTGTGTCCTTTTTCCAAATGGAATATTCCAGCGAGTTCATTGGCCACGGCTTCCTCGTGAATGAACTTGTGCTCCCTTGCAGCCGTGATTGCTGCATCGTAATAATCAGCAGCCATGTTACTATTTTTCGTGAGTTTGTAATACTCCGCTTGCATCAAGAGTAACTTGTTTCGGAAGTTCCAGTCTGAATATCTAACCCATTCCTTCATTTTCAATAATGCATTTTCACCTCGCTCTAGATGACGTGATTCGCCGGTTTGACCCATGAAGTAGAAGTTGATGAGCCCATCATAAAATACATTGTAAATGCATATGTACATCATTTCCAGTTTTCTTGCCTCGAAATGCTCGAAGTACATATCAGTGCATATGAGAGCAGCATCCATGTTTCTCAACATAAACTCGGTGACTGTTAAGTTGGTAATAACTGCGTGAAAGCAAGCAAATTGCTCCTTGTCGATGGCCATCCTTAATAAATCATAGTTCTTCACAAGACGCCACTTGTAATTAGGGAGATTGGCTTCCTGAAGATCGCGAAGAATGTTGTACATCGGAAGCATGTAGTATTGGAGGATTTCTGGTGAATCAGAGGAAACATCATTATCAGTGTCGAGGCGAATTCCATGTTGGCGAGCCAATGCCTCCACTTCTATAGTCAGCACTCTTATATTTTTCCCACTGTTGTAGCTTCGGGCAATGTACACGTAAGTATTAACCATTGCGAAATCTACCACACCATACACAAATGATGAACGGATGCCTTGGGCGAGAAAATCAAGAGTTGATTGGATAGGATCCGTCCAAACAAACACCGTCCCAAACAGTCCTAAACTAATTGTCGGTAAGTGGCTTTGATTTCCGCACAACTTCATAAGTTTCATCGCTTTGCGTCCCCAATAATTACCACCGTCAATATCACCTAAGCTGGAAACAAGCGAAGCAGCAAACGCTACAGCGCCGATGATACTTTCTTCGCAGTAACCATACCTCATCGTGATTTCAATCATTCGGCAACTTACAAAGGCTCCCAAAAATGATTTACTCTGGGTGTAGTATAAGATAAGAGATGACATAATCTTCATTGCATTCTTTTTGTTCTGATCTTCCAATGAATGTGCCAATATTTTTTCACTTTCGCCCGAGAAGCGCTCTTTCTGCTTTTCTAATTCCTTGTACACTTGGATATTGTCGACGTGTGCTAGATCTAACGGTTCGCCAAGCTGTTCTAATGCTCTCAAGCTTTCCTCAATGGCTTCCGAAAAGTTCGTTAATGACAGTAACCGGGTCCAAATACGATGAGTATTGAACTTGTCCGATAAACTGTGGGCGCGCTCAAAGACAGTATGGATCCTATCCATTAGCTGACCTCTGTCGCCAGTTCGGTTTGAAAAATGAGACACAACAGCGATTTCGTGCAGTTCGAGACTTAAGTCATACTGTGTTTCCCAACATGTTTCGCTGAGTAAAGCGATGCCTCTCTCGGCATATATTGCAGCACCAGCAAAATCCGGCACGGCAATGGCTTTCGATCCGGCACGACAGTTTAGTTCTGCAAAAAGTGCGCGTTCACGTGGACAGTTAGTTGCCGCAATCCCAACTCGGTTGATTAAGTCAACGACAACAAACAAAACCGAGTCACAAGAGTCCGTGGCAGACACTTTATTTTGAAGAGCAGCTATAAGTTTGCGCAAAAGTGGGACGAGATCGTCCTCGTGGATCGAATCGATGGTGGCCTTTTGGATTAAATCGTGAGAGAAACTGAAAAGGTGTGCCGCCCGTTCCACGAGACCTTCGTGTATTGCGACATTTAATGCCGCTTGTATGTCAACACTGTTCTCTCCATCGTAATTTTGTAACAAGTCGAGTATATGCTGATCCACTTGGCACCCAAAACAGCTCACGATTTGCAATCCCAAAAGAATTTCATTCGGAAGCCTGCGTAGTTTGGAAGCAAAGAGCTCGGCAACGCTGTCAGTGATTGGAAAGATTTCGATGGAATCCGCATCCCAGGCCCATCCCTTGACAAAGCTATGAGTCAGCAAGTTGTCTTCGGTCAAAGCCCGAATGAACTCGATGACAAATAGGGGCATGCCATCCGTCTTTTGAAGGACAAGTTCGGAAAGTTGTCGTACTCTTCGTTTTGGCAAACTCAGAGTGTACGAAAGCAATTCGTTCAACGTCTCCAAAGTCATACCAGGAAGAGATATTGCGGTCATGTTGATCGAGTCATGATTTTGCAGCTTATGGAGGGCGTTCGCTAGCGGTGGATTATCTTCCACTGATTGTTCACGGTATGATCCAACAAAAAGGATGTGCATGTCCCTGTTAGAGTCAATCATGTCATTCTCCTTCGGAATGTCTGTGCTGGCTAACGTGAATTGCAACGAAGCGGAGTGGGTCTCCTTCACAAGTGCCATGAGCAGTGACAAAGAGAGTGGATCAGCCCACTGCAAGTCGTCCATAAAGAAAATAATAGGAGTGTCTTTCGATGATATGGCCTGGAGCAATGCGCCGAACAGCGCAGCCATGAGAGATTCGTTCATGTCCTGCATTACAGCGGGCAATGTAAGGTCAAGTATCCCCCTCAACGATGGGATATACATCGCAAGCATATCAAGTCCTTCCGAACTGATCAAGCTCGTGAGGCGGTCACGTAATTGCTGAGATCTGCGAGAAGAACACGAACAGTTCGAGTTGCCGGACGAAGGACCGAAGTCGTCGTCACCGCCGTGGTCATTGGGACAATACTGCCCGTAACTTCTAAAGTATACATCGAATGCGTGAGCGAGGATGGAGAGAGGTTCGGGTTGAACGACGCGATCGAATTTGCATTGCAAAAAACACCATCCCCTCTTCTCCGATAATTGTTTGCCCGCCAATCGGACCAGTCGGCTCTTGCCCGCCCCCGGATTTCCAGACACCATGACGACTTCAGTCTTGTGCGATTTCGATCTGGCAGTACTAGCTCCGCAAAGATAGGGATCATCCTCCTCCCAAATTCCAACCACTCGATTCGCAGCATTGATCAAGGTTTCCATCTCAGCATCTCTGCCGTACAGCTTGTCGCCGCCGAAATCCAGCTTCCACCGATCCGGCGCCGTTCCATGAAGGAATACGTCCGGATCGCTCAGCATCTGCGTCAGATCCGACAGCACGTCCTCGAACGAAGAGAATTTATGATCGGAACGGAACATTCCTCCGCGTTCGTCGGCCATCAAGTCGATGATGAAGCGCCTCATGGGAAGGGGGATGCCGGCGCCGACCATGGCCGAAACGAGTTGGCCGTAATTTTCGTCTCCATCGTCGTCAGTATTAGTAGCGCGGTAATTTTTGCGCATCGCGTCCATGATTTCGGCTTCTTCCCTGTCGGCGTCGTCGTCGGCGGTAGTACCGCGTCCTACTCCTCCTCCCGCGTCGCCCTCCTCCTCGACCGGTCGTAGACTCGGCGCGAGCCTCGTCGGCGGCGAACGATTCGTTTCCGACGAGGTCGTTTCACCGTAATGATGAGTACGCGCGGGAAAATCGGGCACGAAATTCGGTCCGTTTCCCATGGTGCACAGCGCATACGCCACCCGAGCGAAGGCGTGCATGGCAGCGTACTTTGGATGGGTCGCCTCGTCGTCGTCGTCGTCGTCGGTCGCATCATGACGACGACGACGCTCGTGGCAGAATGACGAATCGTCGTCGCGGCGGATAAAGTGTGCCGACGCGATGATGATTCGACGACCATCATCATCGTCGCAATACTCATCATCATTCTCGTCGCGGTCGCTCGACGACCTCGACGCGGCAGTCGTCGTCGTCGTCGTGGGATGGCACGCGGCAATAATAATGTTATCGACGGCGATGAATTCGGGAGGATGGACCGGTAGACGCTCGTGGTGGCCCCTCTCGCCGTCGACGAATTGTCGACCATCATCATCATCCTCGACCATGATTAGTATTTGTCCGGCGAGGAAATGCAATATCCGCACCGCCTGCTCTAGGTAGTAGTTCATCCTTTGCATGGATGCCACCCGCGCCAAGCTGCTGCTACTGCCACCGCCATTCTGCGCAACTTTGAAATAATGGAGGCGACGGACAAGGTTCATCCAATCTCGTAATTTATAATATTCGAGTGCATCATCGTCGCCGCCGCGC
>JALLBB010000978.1:0-10590 GCA_036939735.1 Discostella stelligera
ACGCTTTTCCTACACTGGTTGAGCCTGCTGCCGTGACCGCAGAGCCGCAGGCATCTACAGAGATGACGTGGCTTTCGGAAGGTTCTGGAGCAACCTGTGCTGGTAAGCTTCAACAGTGCAATAATGACATGAAGTGCTGTGATGGTGAGTCATGCATGTTTCAAGTGGGCCGACATCATTATGTAACCATGATTATCCCTCATTCGCACATGTTTTGTGCAATATTGACATTTCTCAGGAGGGCTTTATTGTGATTGGATAGGTTACAATGGTATTGATAAAGCTCACTATGGTGCTTGTCGCGAGTGTTGCATGGGCACGGGTGAGATAATATGTAGCTAGACTCCAATATTGCACCAATGTCAACATTTTATTTCCCTATTTCTTGTTTGCCATGCCTTGCAATCTCATAGGTGTTGGGTGTCAAGCTGCAGTGCTTTGCTCTGAAGTAGTCAATTGTGCGTCAAAGGGTGAAACCTGCAACGATGACACAAAGTGCTGCAAGGGTGGGTATTACTCAGGAGGGCTTATTTGTGAGCCTTCGTCCTTCGATGTAGTAAGTGGAAGGTGGAGTGGTAAATGTGTTGGAGGTTAGACTCCACCGTCGAAGAAAGATGTGACAAGAATAGCCGGCGATATACGGAATGCATATATTATCACGAAGACAACATATGGTGACCCAATGACCCATCCATATCATGATACGTTGCCAGAATATTGAATAAATCAAATAATAGCGATTGATGTTTTATATAAGACATGCGCAAAGTGCTTTGCTTGGATGGTGTGCGGGGATGTCATGATCATTCGTTTTCTCCGAGACTCTGGAACTCCGACACATCATGATGGACATCCAAGCGCATTCCCAAGCATCACTAGACGTCCGTGATGCCTGCAGCAGCAGCATCAGCAGCAGCAGCTGCTGCCCTAGCCCTCCTCCAACTATTCAACGTATTCCGCAACAACATGGCAATGGTCATGGGTCCCACCCCGCCTGGAACCGGCGTGATCCACCCCGCCACCTCCTTCGCCGCGTCGTAGTCCACGTCTCCCACCAGCCTGTATCCGCGCTTCGACGCGGCGTCCTCCACCGAATTGATGCCCACGTCGATCACCGCGCATCCCGTCTTCAACCACGAGGATCGGACCACGTTGGCCCGTCCCGCCGCGGCCACGACGATGTCGGCGGATCGCACGATCGACTCGACGTCGGGACCGGTTTGCGAGTGCACGACGGTGACCGTGGCGTTTCGATGGAGCAGGAGCATGGCCACGGGCAATCCCACCAAATTCGATCGTCCGACGACCACGGCGCGCTTTTGTTGGATGGGAATCGAGGATCGATCTAGCAGTTCCACGCATCCCTGCGGAGTGCACGGAATGTGGAATGGGATGGATTCCAAGCGTTTCCAATCCAATGGTTGTTCGTTGCTGCGAGTGGCGGTGTGGAAGAGGCGCGCGACGTTGGCGGGGTGCAATCCGTCGACGTCCTTGGAGGGAAGGACCGCGCTCAGTATTCTGGCTTCGTCGATGTTGGGCGGGAGTGGAAGTTGAATCAATATTCCATGAATGGTATCGTCGCGATTCCAAGCACGAATGGTCTCCAGCAGCGTTTCTTCGGTGATGGTGGTGGTGTCCTTGAATTCTCGCAGGAAGGATGTTATCCCGCAATCGGCGCAGGCTTTTTGTTTCATCCGGACGTAGGTTTGGGAGTCGGTGCGATCGCCCACGAGCATTACGGCCAGTCCCGGTCGGATGATATCGTTGGATGCAGATGAGAGTGCCTCGGAGAGACTTTGGGCCAGCTCGGCACGAATGGCATCGGCAATGGCCTTGCCGTCAATGACATTACCAAGAGTTGTTGTTGTTGGTGTTTCGTGTTCGGCGGATGATGACGATGACGACATGTCTAGTAATAATATTGATGGGATGTTGGTGTTGTGATGATGATGACGATGACGACGGGCAGGAGGGCAGAAGGCAAGTGTCGTCGCCGTGGTGACGACAGCAGTGGCAGCAGCAGCAGCGGAAGACAGTGCCGCCAATATCAAGCAGAAGAAAACGACAACGCTAGTACTACCGGACGATGAAGAAAGTGAATTGTGCAGCAGCAGCATGAACTGGGCAGAAGTATGGTAGATACTATGGCGCTAGAGTTGAATGGAAACTGGTGATGGTGATGGTGCGTTGGTGATGGCAGCGCCTTTATGTTCTATTCTCCGTGGAAGTGACTGTGGCGGGAGAGTTTGGACTCGACTTCTACATCAGGAAGGTCAACGCAAAAAAGTCTGAACGGAAACATCTACCTGTGCCTCCCACATGGGAATGCATACACTTTGGATTTATGAGAGTGAGAAAGCGACTTTTTTGTGATCATTCCCCTTCACCAACTCCACGTATCGTAGTACGATACTACTACTACGGCTCACAAGAGAGGAAATAATAAAATCTTCGGTTCACATCAACATCAATCCGACCGAGGCGCGTCTATTTCTTCCTTTACCCACTGAGCACTGGAAACCAAAGTTAAGGCATTCACATTGATCATGATACTGTGGGGATTTTTGATAATTGTGAAAGATTAAGAGGCGGGGCAAATGGGAGCAAGGGAGAGAGAGAGAGAGATGATTGAGTGTCCTATCTACCACTGATTGACGAACATCCATCTAGTATTGGTTCAAAACACAACATGAATAGAATATTATTGTTGGCAATCGCCGCTTCCGCTAGCAATGCAGCTGCTACAAATTCTGCGGCAACACCAGCGACGGCAACTGCATTAAAGCCGTCGTCGTCGTCGTCGTTGGCAGCAGAAGAAGTTACTACGCCTGGAGTGCCTTATTACGGTGCAACCATTATGCAGGCTTTGACTTCATCAACCCCAATGATTGCCACTGCTGCTGCCGATGCATCGTCGCGCCGCTCGAAAACGGCAAAGGATGAAAAGGAGAGTGAGATGCAAGACACTTCATCTACAGCCGCCGCCGACATTGTCATGGTTACGGCAACAACCACCCATCCAATTAGTGATGACAGTGGTAATCACACACTACTAATACACCAACAGGACCACAACTCGACTCCAAAAAATAATGCCCACCGCAATCATCCACAACACGGTGGTGACCAATCAGAAGCACAATGGCCAAAAGAGGAAACTCAACGTCTCGGCAAATCTTCCAAATCCAAGACATTAACGGGTGGGAAGGGCGGCAAAACTTCCAAGACGAGCAACGACGATGAGTACTATGTTGTTGACCAAGGAACTGCTGCTTGGTCTCCTGGCAGCAGCAGCAGCAGCAGCAGCAATCCTCCAAGCTCGTCGCATGCCTCGTTACAGTCATCATCTCCGTCCTCCACACCATCTTTCGAACCATCGGCGCTTCCATCGACCACCTCCTCCATCTCGTTGCATCCCACCAAGACGAATTTGAACAATAACAACACTTCCAACGAGCTGCCCGCCCTTACCTGGATGGGCGTCAACGGCTGCACGCCGACCAATCCCTGCGATGCCTGTTCGGGAGATTGCGATACCGATTCCGACTGTCGTCAACCAACAATAATGGATGATGATATCAACAACAACAACAACAACAGCGACAGCAGCAACAACAATGCCAATGTTCATGACAATGTTGTGGACATGCCCGTGATGGAAATAATATCACTACTGCAACAACAACAACAACAACAAAGGAGAAGAAAAAAGTCCATGACAATGGCATGCTACAAGCGTGCCGATGGATCTACGGATCAAGTTCCGGGCTGTCAGGTGGGAGGAGAGGGGGATATTCCCGGAGCGGATTATTGTTATTTCAAGAAACAAGTTGTCAACGACGACAACAACAACAACAACAACAACGACAACAACAACGACAACAACAACAATGATTGTGATACGGGAGTACCCACATATCTTCCCACCGCAGAAAATAATAATGGACCCACTGCTGCTGTTGCAGTGACAACAAATCCAGTTACGATCTCTCCAACCACCGCAATAAGTTCATCCTCGGAACCGCCATCGGCGATGAAGAATTCGTCCATGACCCCCTCCTCCACAATTAATCCTTCAGGCACTACTACTACTTTGTCACCCGCACAAGGGATCACCGGGCCTCCATCCTTTGACAAAACATTATGGCCATCGGCATCGGGCATTGTCGAGGAGCGGATTGAGGCATATTTCATCCAATCAAGGGCAACGAGTAATAATAGTAATGGTGGCGGCGGTGGTGGGGACGGTACAACAACAACAACAACGACGACAGCATCGTCGTCGTCGTCGTCCGAAGGAATTTCTAGCGTTGGAATCAGAATGGAGGAGGATGACGACGTCACCTTGAATTCACCCAGGAGGAGAGGAAGAAAGAATCTTGTTGCGGAAGGATCGGCAGCGGGATCCGCGGTTCGTAATTGGTGCGCCAGCGGGGCACTCTCGCCAAACTATTACCAACTCCTCGTAGAAGAGTGCTCGTACGGCAATCACCATCACGGTCTTCAAGTTTCCAGTGGCAACAATGTCATCGCACGGATGGAACAAATGGATCAGTTATGGTCCATGGACAGCGAGGGATATATTCATAGCGTGTGGGACTACGAACGGTGTATGACAGTGCCAATTTATGCCGTGGACAATGTCGACGAGGTACCAGTGAAAATCGGTCCGTGCAATCATGATGATGCCTCGGCATTAAGTCAATTCTATTATGATAACCATACACTCAAGCTTGTTGGATACAATAGACTTTGCGTTACCTTCGAGGGAGGAGACGTGGCCACGAAGGGATCACCCATGATACTTGGCCCGTGTCGTGAGAATGAGGATAAGTTTGGTTGGGACTTTGTTTTGAAGCAAGATCAGGACGAAGTACTGCAGCAACCCAGCTCGGCTCCAATCACTTCTTCTCCCGTAGTTGCATCTGATTTGCCACGATTGCAATACCTCGGGCGAAGTGGATGCGGCGGCGAGTCATCGGCGCCTTGCCAATCATGTGCGGGTGACTGTGACGTCGACGATGACTGCTTGAGCGGGTTGCTGTGTTTCCAGAGAGCGATTGGCGACATTTCTCAGGTACCAGGATGTGCGTCGGGAGGTCCGGGAGACATACCCGGAGCAGACTATTGCTTTGATCCTACATTTGTCGAAGGAGACGGGGGTGAAGAAAGGCTGCCATACTTGCGCTGGGGAGGGGCAGAGGGATGTACGGCAGAAAATCCGTGTCCGGCATGCAAGGGAGATTGCGACGAGGACGAAGACTGTCAAGGCCAGTATAAGTGTCTCAAGAGGTTGGTTGGAGAAACTACGCAAGTTCCAGGATGCGCCGTTGGTGGAAAAGGGGACATTCCCGGAGGAGATTATTGTTACGATCCTGGTACTTCCACTGACGCGGAAAGTGGAATAACGTCCGGATCATCCATACCTGTCAATTTACCACCCTCGCTTTCAACTCAGCCTACGTTGCTGAAACCTGCGGAGTCAACGAACTCTCTCCCTTCGCTTGGAGGTCATACATCCGCTCCTGCTAATTCCATTGCAAAAGTACCAACGTATCCAACTCTCCAGTCTATGCCGATTCCATTCCCACCCATGCCATCACCGGATTCAGTCGCGTCAAAACTGCAGTATCTTGGAAGAAATGCATGCAACACATCATCTCCGTGCCAATCTTGCGCGGGAGACTGCGATTCTAACGATGACTGCTTGGGTGAGTTGTTATGCTTTCAAAGAGCGATCGGAGACAGCTCTCAAGTACCAGGATGTGAAGTGGGTGGCGTAGGCGATATACCTGGTGGAGACTACTGCTTCAATGCAACATACGTCGATGGTAATCCGGTTTCATCCTCTGCAACTCTGGCCCCTACTTCTTCTTCAGCTGGAGCGACATTGCTACCTCCATTGCGTTGGTTAGGAAACGAGGGTTGTACACCAGATAGTCCTTGTCTTGCTTGTGTAGGCGATTGCGACGATGACGATGATTGCAATGGACCATTTATGTGCTTCAAGAGATTACTGGGAGAGAAGACTCAAGTCCCGGGGTGTGCTGTCGGTGGATTGGATGACATCCCTGGAGGTGATTATTGTTACGACCCGACTCAGCACATCATACCGCCACCGTCTGTCTCTGAGAAAATAAAGACTGGCGCTGATCAAACTTTTGCTCCATTGACCCTAACCGGTTTCGGAGGAGATGATTCTACAATTAAATCCGAAACCACAATGAAAAATACTCATGTACCATCATCTGCATCGACCACAACGTCGCAGCTCAGCTTGCCAAAACTGGGAAACCCTTCCTTAATTCCAATTCCTATTATACAAGATAACATGAGTGGTACGCAACGCACTTCAAGTGGTGAAATGATCAAGAAAAACCTTTCGAGCAAGAATGTCAATGGCCAAATTGATGGCTCTCAGATGAAGGGTAAACACAATGCTTCTGGTGAGAGCAGTATTTCAGCGATCGAGCGAAGGCGTAAACACGAGTCTACTCGGAAGGAAAGGCAACATCTCGTTGCAAACCAGAAGAAGAACAAAAAAAGGACCATGTTATGATCCGGAGGGAGGAGTAGCATCCTGAAGATGGCGCCAATGAGGAGAGAGGATGAAGAAAATTCTGGAACTATTCTAAATTGCATCAATGACAACTTTATGTTTATTACCAAGCACTCAATGCATAATCTAACAGATACTTTCTCAACCAGACGCTGTATTCATCTCATTCGCCTCATTTTAACAGATATTCACTTCCACTTGTCTCTGGGCAAAATGTCTGCCACTATCTCCATCGCGATTTTCACACTCGTCTCCGATTGTACCTTATGTGTGTCGACATAGCTGCAATTTTTTGTCGCATGAACTGTACTTTTAGTCTTCTCCTTCTCACTGACCACCTTGTGTTGTCCGAAATCATTATCATTATCAGCATCATCTTGTCTCACCACCTCGAACACGCTCACTCCAATAAGTATCTCAAACGTTTCCACAATACTAGGAAACGATGAAGGTTGAAGCATCCCTCGGGAATAGTACAGACCCAATCGCTCTGCTGGATTTGATACAAAGACAGCAACGACGTATCCAATTATGAGATCGATGGAATAGTGCCCACGTGTCGACAAGAGCCGGAGTATCTGTAGCCAGTTGAAGCAATGTAGAATGACAGAAATGCGAGGGTGATTTGTTCGGTACAAATGATTCGCAATTATGACCTGATTTTTGATTTTGTTTGTGATGAGAACGAAAGTTGTAAATTTGCACAGTACAATCTCGACGAAGGTCAACGTAAATTGCAAGTGCAAGTAAGACTTACTATGGTTGCGACATGTCCTGTGAAATCGCCATTGTAGTAGAAGATATTGATGATAATGATACATGGGATGATATTTTACTCAAGATGATTATAAGGCGAATTCTATTAAATCAACTCATTCAATAGTCTCAATGACCACTTACCTGAGAAGAAAGTCACGAAATTCACTTGCGAATTGTCATGTTTCGAGCATTCTTGGAATAAACAAAGGAATATCTCTGGAAAGTCATAAAAACTTGATAGAAACTCTGGGTCAGGAGGGAGGTACCTACGGGTCATTGTGGTTCAGTCGATGGAATGACACGTGAGAACGGAAGACAGAAAAGAAAATTGCATCGAAACAATGCAACAATCAACTCACGTGAACCACCCACACAATGATCGAAACAGATGTGTGGCAATCAATCGGAATGAAAGACGAAAATCTCCCCTCCATAGTGTAACATAGACAACATATGCAAGCGGAATGGTGAGGAGGAAGGAGTTGGCCATTGCAAGGATGTCATTTACATCTCGGTTGCGAGCCAAATACGAATGTGTTGACGAGGTTAAAATGAATCCTGCGTCGAGGATTCGTCTCTTTGGTGAATCATCATCAGTATACCGGACGATATCGTTCGAACAAGTTTCACTTGCGCTTTTCATACAAACATCATCATCAACTATGTTATTGTATAATTGAACGCTTTTTAATCGAATGTCGGCATCGGCTGCATGAGTCTCGACGTATCCCACAATCGCATATGAAAGTGCTCCGCAGACGAGGAATACGACATCCCGCCACATCGCCACCTTGAGCCTTTGCTGTCGTAGTTTGAAAATATCAACGGAATGTTGCTGGTGATTCATTTGCGGATGAAAATGAGATTTTTGCTCTGTTTGCCGTCGAGCCGAAATCGAAGCCTCGTCGATCGCCGCTTGGTTCTTGCCTTGTTGTTCTGCTGCACGGTAGATATCTACTGGATGCAGCGCGGGACCGTTTTTCTTGACACCTTCTTCCCGCCATTTCATTTCTAAAATATTCTAATCTCTAATCTCTCTCTTTTATTGACAGTGAGCAGTGTAGAGTAGTACACTAGTACTTAATAAAAGGTATCTACTGCAACATCATGTTCGAATCTCACCAGAGACTGTGACTCAGCTCTCTTAATATCCACTGTGTACGGTCACCATAATGCCCTCTGACTCCACTATGGCAAGACTCAAGAATAGAGTTGTTCCCATGCATGTCACTCAATTCTTTTCTGCATTCTGTGCTTCATATCTGACTCATATCTAATTTTAATAGAGCCACGTCATGTTGCAATTGGTGTGTATTCATAGATGCAAGAGCCACATGCAATAATAAAATTCTCATATTTCTTTCAACTCAACAATTGACAGTATGAAGACGTTCGCTTCCCAAGTCCTCTTTGCAATCCTTGTGGTCGTCGCACCATTCATCGTCGTCGGATGGGAGTCAAGTTATGAAGAAAGTGCACTTGTACCTGCTGTCGGCGACGACATGAAGGAGGGAGTTCGACAGAACCTTCGTGCTGCCATGGCTTCCTCGACGCCGTCGAAGAACATCGTCGAGGTAGCTGTTGGTGCTGCACCCGAGTTTGAGACTTTGGTTGCAGCCGTTACCGCAGCCGGTCTAGTGGACGCTCTTTCTGGCTCGGGCCCATTCACGGTCTTCGGTAAGTCAGTCCGTTTTCTATCACTTCGCATTCCGAAGTCTCGTTACAGACACAATATCATCATGATACTCTAACTCACTGTTTGTTGCTCATCTAGCTCCGACCGATGCTTCTTTTGCAGCCCTACCAGCCGGAACACTTGACTCTCTGCTCAAACCAGAGAACATTGGGACTCTTCAGGACATTCTCAAGTATCACGTTGTGTCTGGCAAGTATGCAAAGTGTCACCTCAAGGTCGGCGTGACATACCTTACGACTCTCAACGGTGATGAGATCAAAGTGGAGAAAACGCGCTTTGGAAGAGTGTTCGTAAATGGAATCAGAGCTTCTCTCCCTGAGATTATGGCCAGCAACGGCATTATTTACAAGATTAACGGAGTACTCACCCCCCCGCAGTGATCAAATTACTTGACTACTTTGACGTAGAAAATCGAAAAGTGGAATATGATTTAGAAAGAGACCGTAAACATGTACAAATGTATAAATAATGTCTTGCTTATAAAAACGTCACTGCTGGCCGAAACTCTACCACCCGTATAGCATCATCACTCAAATGATTGGGGAATTGCGAAGGTTGCTCACCTAAAGATTGTTTATCAATTATATTTTTTGCTTTCATCCACAAAGGGAGTGAGAGCACGGGCCACGGGCATCTGATGCGGAGGTCATGGTGGAGTTGAACTTGTTGTGGTCTGGACATTGCTCTAAAACCAGTACTACGTAGTTTCTACACCAAGTCTCGGCACACGGGACGAGGAGAGAAAAGGCATTCCACGTCTGATGTAGGGCATACCTGTCACTCGGTCACAACCTCACGCGTGGCATGGAGTGATGCACCATGACGGCGGACAACGCCTCCACAACTAGCCAACAGGAGAGCAGCACCATCAAGAGGCCGCCACCATCACCAGCCAACGGTTTTCTCCCCGAGCCCTTTCCAACCGTCTCCGCTGCGAATTCCACTCGGCATTGGCATGATGCGTNTGGCTAGCAACGGCATTATTTACAAGATTAACGGAGTACTAACCCCCCCGCAGTGATCAACTTACTTGACTTCTTTGACGGTTAAAATCGAAAAGTGGAATATGATTATGATTTAGAAAGAGACCGTGAACATGTACAAATGTAGAAATAATGTCTTGCTTAGAAAAAGAAAAACTTTACTGCTGGCTGAAACTCAACCACCCATATCTACTAATATCTCTCAACTGATAGGGATATTGCGAAGGTTGTTCACCTAAGCAGTATAAAGCAATTACATTTTTTCTTTCTTTCACTGACCAGGGGAGTGAGGGCACGCGGATCTCATGGTGGACTTGAACTTGGTGTGGTTCGACATTGCATTTAAACTGGTAGGTGTACTAAAGTCTACTAAAGTCTTGGCACGCGGGACGAGGAGAGAAAAGGGATCCCACGTAGGGGTTCAACTGCCACTCGGTCACAACCACTCGCGTTGCGTGATGCACCATGTCGGCGGACAACGCCTCCCCAACTCGCCAACAGGAGAGCAGCATCAGCAAGAGGCCGCCACGATCACCAACCAACGGTTTTCTCCCCGAGCCCTTTCCAACCGTCTCCGCTGCGAATTCCACTCG
>JALLBB010000979.1:0-10533 GCA_036939735.1 Discostella stelligera
AGCAAAAAATGGCTTTTTTTGCTGAACTGAACTCGTTTTTCAGCAGTTCAGAGCTCAATATTTGAGTTCACTCAAGGTTGAAGTGACCCAAGTGCCATACCTGTCTAAATTGAGTGCCACATGAGTGAACTGAATACAATAACAAAAGGGGCTCAACTTCCGAGGAAAGGCGGAGGATTCGAAAGACATAAAATGTGAAGCCGTTTAGTCGATGGGCATGGAACTGTCGGCCGATGGTAAGACAGCTCTGCCCATGGGCCGATGGAGCTGAAGCATGGACTGATGACACTTTTCTGCCGATGGGTCTAAAGGTACACAGGTAACACATAGGTACTACAGGGTAGTCTACGTAGGTAGACTGTTCGGCACTTGCAGGCCGCCGCCGCCGGCCGCCGCCGGCCGACTTCGAACATCCTACGAAACCAACGAAAACTTCGCTTGTTGCACCGCAACACTCTACCGCCACCTTCGCCTTGCCCAGTCTTCTTCGATTGCAAGAGAAAGCTGCCCCAATCCCCAATCCCAATATCCCAAATTGCAAATTGACATCAAGCAAAATTACTAGTGGTAGTAGTGGTAGTGGCCGCCTCTATCTCATATAGATATAGCAGTCATAGCATTCGCCAAGGCCTGCGGCATTCGAAAAGCCCATCCTACTTTTCCGTTGGTGCCGAAAGCGTTGCAAGTCGCAAGCTCTCTCTGGCGTTTTTGAAACTAAAGTCGACAATGCCTCACTTATCGCCGCCTCCTCGACGACGGGCAGCGACTACGACGCCCACCAAAGAAGGAAAAGGTGCATCAAACACCACCACCCAGCGCGATAATGCTGCTTCTGCATCGTCCATGGAACGAGCCCTGCGCACGCTCACTCTCCAGGACAAGCTGCAATGTTCAAAGCCAGGGAAGAAGCATAATGACCAGAAGCAAAATAGATATTCATTGGTCAAACTTGCTCAATCTTGTAATGGCGATCGCAGGAAATCCTTGATTGCTGAGGCGCGGTGCTTGAGCGTTGAGCAGATTATAAAGGATCAAGATGAAGACAATACTCTAACTGAAATCGATCTGCTAGAATCGAAGCTCGCGCATGCAAAGAGTCTAATTGATTGCCTTGAGCGCCAGATTGATGATCTCTCGTTGCAAAAGAACGACGCTATTGTAAGTTGGCAACACATTATGCTTAATCCGATGCACTTGTGCACTATATCCGCCTTGCTCATTTAGCTCCGTGTCGTCCAAATTCAGGACTGGATTGAAGAGCTATTAGCCAAGTCTGACCAGAAAGATACAAAAATAAGGTGCTTGAATGACGAAAAAAATGTCGCAGTCAAAAGGTGTAAAGAGTTAGAAGATGAGTTATTGAAAACCAAAGAGCTTCGCGAAGCAAAGCTTCGCCTTGGTGAAGATAGCGTCAACGCTCAGATCATCTCGATGGAGGCAAAGATCAACTTGTTGGAACAGGAAAATTCTGACCTCAAAAGTCACCTGCTGGAACAACATAATTTAAATGATGAATACGATGAGGAAAAGCTTGCATTAATTGCGCAGATTGAAACGTATGCTGAAGATCTAACGATTGCGAATGCCTCATTGAAGTCAAAGTCGGATGAGCTTGATGACGCGCTGTTCAACCTCGAAATGGAAAGGAAGAAGCTGTTTAGTAGTTCAAGCCAATCCCATGATGAAATAGATGGAGTAATCAATACGTTGCTGGCCAAAGAGTATGAACGCAACCAATCGACGGGTACTGAGACTATTAAACATTGTCGAGAAAAGGAACAGCAACAGGACAAAAACTGTGACATGGCACGGGTTGACGAATTGATTGAAAAGAATAATATATTATCCATTGAACAAAGTCGTCTAAGCAATGAAAATGACATTTTAGCAGAGAGGGTGCGCTATCTTTCGGATGAATTGGTCGATCAACGTCAGCAACTAATGAAAGCGAAGGAGGACAATGGGCTGAATGACGAAATTACTCTGCTCAGACGGAAGATTAGAGATCTGTCCGAAGATTTCACTATTATCCAGCAGCAGTTGCGAGACGCAAATAAACGTGAAGAGAATTCTGAAAGTGAAAAATCGAAACTGAAAAGTCAACTGAATGCTGCAAATACAACGGTAAAAGAGCACTCCGACAAAATTGAAGCCATGGAGCATGAGCTCTGTCGTCACGAGCATGCAAACACTCAACTCAATCTAACCATGAAGAAAATTCAGGAGCAGGTCGATGAGCTCACATTAGAAAATGCTGATCTGAGAGAAAAGAATGAATCATTAACATGGACACAAGAATGCTTGGGGAATGAAAATTTTGAGCTTCGGCGCCTTCATTCAATAACCCTTGCAGAACGTGACGATGCATATGCCACTAGAGACAACCTCATGGAGTTGAACGCGAATCTAACATCTGACCTTAAGATGATTTCAGTTGAAAAAGGTCGTCTGTTGCACGAAAAGAAAAAAGTGCAAATACAATTGGACAAAAATGAGGCCGGTAGGTTACTCCTGTGTTTGTGCAGAGCTATGCATTTTTCATGATCACTCATGGGATGCCATTTGTACTTGCTTTGATAGACTGTGAAACGCTTCAATCTAAAATGGATACCCTATTGAAAGAGAAGGTCAACCTTGAAGACAAAATCGTGTTCTTGGAAGCAAGTAAAGCAAGCATTGAAAAAAATGCCGATCGTATACTTGAACGCGATAATACTCTGATCAGGCAGCATGAGCAACTTGATGTCGAGTACAAAAAACAATCTCGAATGAATGAGGATCTGCAAAGCAAAATCGATAATATCATGAAGCGAATTGATAGCATGAGGTTAGACAATGAAAAGCTCACTCGAGATAATAGAACCCTCCGAGAACTATATCAAAGATCTGCTCGATTTTAAGGAAGCAGTGGCAGCAAATGATGAATGCAACAAAATAGCAAAAACTCAGGTACAATACAATGAAAAAATACCACTGTAACATTTTCGGCAACTAGCCAAATGTTGATGATACCAATGATGGTGGCGATTGCATGTTGCATCAACCCATAATTCAATTAAAGTATTGACTTGTTCCTGAGCAAAAAAGAACAGCGAGAAACCAAAGATGGCGTCGCTGTGCATGTAATGCCTGCGCATGCTTGTCACACTGGGTTGGAAGCAGAGCTGCAGAGAGAAGACGAGATGACACGGAAGGGAAATTTCAGTTTCGGAACACTACCAATAAACAATAAAATCTCCCTTGTGCTTAAGGGGCTAGTAACAAATGTACAGAAAAAGAGATCTTCAATCAAATAATATCTGTTTACAACTCTCTCAAGGATTCGATTTTGCCACATATGCCCGTGCTTCTTCCTTAACATGATCCTGCGATTCCTCGTTTCCATGCTCCTCCTCCAGCCGGTACCATTTCTTGAATAGACTCTTCATTTGCTTATTGCTGAATTTGAACTTATGATCACTTGAAGTTGGATTCACCACACTTTCAAATAAGGCCCGAGCTTTTGATATGTCTCCATTCTTCACCTCTTTATCAATATTGACGAACAATAAATCCATCCGCTTCGGATGCTTCTCAAGTAGTGCATTAAAAATGGTTCGGCCACGTTCAGGAGATCCTAGCTCGAATTCCATCTGTGCAAATTTACTCATAACTTCGACTTGTTTGTGTGAGGCCACGCTTTGGAATGACCTCTTGAGCAGGGTATGGGCTTCCTCGTGTCTCGAGCTCTTCAGGAGGTATCGGAAGTGAGCTAACCAAACAGATTTCTTACTCTTGAACTTTTTGCACATTTTTTTGAACATCTCGTCGGCGCGATGGGAAGCAAACTGGAGATCTGTCGACCCGACGGCTGATGCTGCTGCGTCTACTTCCTTGTCTAGAAGCTCACAAACTCGAAGGTAAACATGCTTTGGATTGTTTTGTTTGCATGCATTTTCGACGGTTTCATGCAATGATTTGTCAGTACCGTACTTGAGCTCGACAGTTAGCAGAGCTGTCCAAACATTAAGCTGAATATCAAACATGTCATAGATATTCAGAAAATTTTACCATTGTGGCAAAATAATAAAATGATTCGAAACGCAGCTGCTTACCTTTTCCCCTTCTTCACGAAACTCGATTCTTTTGAAAGCCCGGGCAGCAACATTACGAGCACTGTCAATATCCGCAAGAGACAAGTGAAATGCCATGTACTTAATCCAAACTTCTGAGCTGTTTGGGTTACTCGCAACAAGACGTTCGAAGTCGACAGTTGTTTCAGGTGTTTCATCAGCAGTGCCGTCAGCAAGTGCAGCTTCCCTCCGCGAGGTTTCTTCCTCTTCCCTCTTCTTTGCGGCAGTCTTTTTTCGTGCCTTATGGCTACTTTTGAAGCCACTATCAGCGTCGGCGCTCTCGTCTTCTGACGAGTCGGATGATTCATCATCATCATCATCATCCGAGGACTCAGCGGAAAGATTCGTTTTGGAAAACTTTGTAGAAGCAGCACCCCAATCAAACCCAACATCAGTATCCATTACACTCAGTGCTTCGGACTTTTTGTTTTGTTCCTCGTCTGATTCGTCGTCTTCATTATCTAGTGATTCGCAGCTTGAGCTGTGTTCACTACTGGTGTTAACATTGATGTCTACGTTGTCAAATTCCATGTCATCTTCTTCAGTCTCCATCGTCTTTGCCAACTTTGATACAAATGCTTCATCATCGCTGTTGATATTATCCACCTCAGAACAATCATCATCTCTTTTCTCCTCCACTTCAGCTGAGGACAATGAGCTCCCCTCATCCCCGGAGTCGTCGTCGTCGTCGTCGTCATCTACGAAATGACTTGCCTTTAGACTGAAACCGAGTCGCCGTTGCTCCTTATCCATATTGACAACAACGAGCTTAACAAAATCACCAGGATTGTAGAGATCATAAATGTTTTTGATGTAAGTATCACTGCATTCCGAAACATGAGCGAGTCCGCTGACATCACTATTATCAATTCGTACAAAAACACCATAGCTTTCGACACGAGTGATAACGCCTGTATACTTCGAATTTTCCTGGATATCCTCCATCGTGAGTCGGTCACCACTGGCAAGCAAGACCGATTCTCGCATATCCATGTCAACCAGGGTACATTTTTTCGCCTCTTGTGATTCTGTAACGTGTTTAACCTTTCCCACTATAAGACGACCAGGAGGGAAAACCACGCTTGGACTGGGAATGAAGTCGTCACTTAATTCCTTCAAGATGACACGGCCTTCTACAGATCGAGAAATTCGGATAAAACAGCCTTGTTTAGTTGTGCTGACAACGTACGCAGTTGCAATTTCATTTGGATTAGGAATCCTGTCATCATCCATGCAGCCCCCCAGACGGGATTCTCTCAAACTCAATTCCACTATTCCTTTAGATTTTACTGGGCCTCCAAGGACTCTGCATACGACATATTTCCCATCTGGATAGTCACTCTGCGCGGTCCCACTGCGTCAGAATTGGTAGTGAAGGCAAATGGACAGGTTAGAACGATTCAACAAAAGAAATTAAGGCATGATATCAGGATTTCATTGCGACGCCTGGTGAGTGATAAGTTCTGCGCCTCTTCACACTCCTGATAAATTACTTTTCGCACATTTCAATGATTAATACATCATCTTGAATTGAGCTAGAATATGACACTATCCTAGCCATTCAAAGTATGCAAATGCTACCCGTTGAAACATCCATGGAAATGGTTGGCTCACCTTGGCGAAGATAAATGATCTTCGTTGCCGTCATCATCATGGGGATGATCGGTGTCTGAATCAGATGAAACCACTCCATTGTGATTAGTGCCGGTGACAGTAGTTTTGTCGTCTCCGGAGTTATGCAATTTTCCCAATGGCATGTTGTCCCAATCACCAACGTCTGTAAGCTCCGTAACACAGCACCGTCCAACAAAATTTCCGCGAAGATTGAGCATGAGTGATGGCGGGACAATCATTCGGGCTTTGGTGTTAATACGTCCCACTACTAGATCACCTGGGCAAGGCTTAGTCGGTTTGAATACCGACTGCTTGTTGTTCTCCCCAGGCACAAGGAGCACAGAGAGCTCAACAGCATTATGTTCCTCCTTGGTGGCGACATCGTGGTCGTCCGCTTGAGTTTGATGGCGACGGCGCAATACAGGTGGTTTCGTAGTGTTATTTGCTCCATCAACGACACAGCATGTTATTCGAGAGCCAATGGCATAGTTGGATTCAAGATCGTTGAGCACATTTGCGTCTGTGGACAGTTCCAGAGCAGAGATAAAGCCTGAAATTCCGGGACACACTTGAACCCACAGGCCGTGGTGGTAAGATGGGTTCGTTGACACAGATGTGACGACGGCTGACAGGATAGATCCTGGGGGGAGATGAGCGGGGTCGGTGACAACACATGGCAGCGTCCCTGTCATATTGGAAAGTTCCAAAAATGTCACACCCCCTCGATTATCCAAGGCAACGCATCGAACGCCAGAAATTATATCACCGACTTTCCAACTGTAGAATGGGTGAGATTTCCCGATTTTGAGCTCTTCTTTCAGATGTTTCTCCGACTTTGATAGCTTTGTTTTGCTTGGTAGTGAATTTGCCATTGTAACATGGATCCTGGCGCGAACAGTGTGGTTGTCAAGAAGCAACACTTTGGCTCTTGCAAAGTTAATTTCAACAACTTTGACATCACCAACGACATCTCCAACTTTGAGCTGGACAAGTCCCTTCGCTCCTTCGTTCTTTGATTGATTCTTTCGCCTTTTCTTGACAATTTCACTCTCTGACACTCTCTTTAACAATATCTTGGGAGGGAACGATGCAATATCAAGCGCAGTCACCTTGCAAAGGATGGTCTCATACAGTTTTTCCTTCAGACCCTGTTTCAACTTTGGTATAAGTCCCGTGAGTCCATCAAGGAAACGAACAAAGGCCCCGAATCTATCGTCTACTCTAGTGACGTATCCCCGGACGTACTCTCCCATGAAGATATTGGATCGTGGAGACGGACAAATTATAGACAAATCCTCCGATGGAGAAGACGCTGATGGCTGATTCTTCTTGATGGTGTCGATGATCGACGGTCGTAGACTCACAATGGGGAGTGAGTCCATTTCAGTCGGAACCGACAAAAGCAATCCCTCCGCATCGATCCGTTTTCCGACAGTTAGCAGCCTCTGCGCAATATCATCTAAATCACTTGAAGAGGGAGCCAAATCATCCCCAAACGAGTCAAGCAGCTGCTCGTAGGGTAACTTGCACTCCACATAAACTCCTGAAGTGGAAGACAAACCCGTGAAGAATTTAGATTTGATGGAAACTACCGCATATCCAGGCAAGACTATGCCATCGTCACGACGCAAGCATTTCACAAGTTGAAGAACCTTCATCCGCTTTGGCATTAGAATAGATCCCGCCACAAGTGGTACTGCTACGGACTCTCCATCGTTCGCCGTTCCTTCGTAGGCCACTGATAACTCATTTTTCTCTTTTTCGTTAGTATTTTCCACTACAGTCTTCAAACTCAAAATCAGGTGATAGAAATACATGTCAATCTTCGCGTCGTTATTTTCGCCATTGCTGTGACTAGCCACATGTCTATTCCTCCTCCGAACACAATCCACGACGCGTGCGGCGACGACATCGCCGACGCTGTAATTCACTTTAGGATCTTCGACGCCCAACTCAGCAGCGAGACTACGCGAGCTCACTCTTCCATGTACATTATTGTAAAACGTCACAGTCAGGCCTGAATCGTCCACTTTTGAGACAAAGCCCGCGGCAACTATTCCCGGTGTGATGGAGGAATAATCTACTATTGGATCAGTGATATCGTTTGCCAGCAAAGTCTTCTTCGCAGTAAGGACACACTGTCGTGTGGCGACGTCAACAGTGAGGCATCGAACGGAAACCAAATTTCCAACTTTGTATTTGGCCTGACGGATCTTGGAACGATATCCTGACAATATACCATCTCCACCAACTGCGTCAACGCTTCCGAGAGAAGCCTTGTCAAATAGATGTATTGCGGGGATAAGACCTTTCGTTCCAAGCCCCAAATTTACGAGCACTCCACCCGATTCGAGTAGTTGCATCACGGGAACATCCTTGTATATTTTTCCGGGTTGGATATCAGCATGTGTCAGCACGTGCGCTTCCACCACGGATTTGGCGGTGGCACACGATGCAATACCATCAAATAAACTGGTAGTAGATAGTATGCGAAGGGATTTGACGCGTGTGTTCATGGAAAAGTGTCTCGCGAACAATGCGTCAGGGGTGCGATGTTGTTGGTTATTATTATCATTCCCCTGATGTTTATGTCCCTTCTTGGAAGGCTTGATGTCATTATCCATGGATTTCGAAATGTGAACGTATGCCGTAGACACTTTTGATGCCTCGTTGTACACACTGTTGGTGAGGAGATTGTTGGCAAGGTCCTTGTCTATCATTTGAATAATTTCTTGGCGTCGACCTTCTTTCATTAGAGCACCATTCTCACTATTCGACTCGATACAAGATGACGATGGCAATGCCAGCAACGCGCCAATGCCAGGATCGACACGTATTACTTGTGCATTCTTAATGATGGATCCAACGGCATAAGGAAACAGGGAAGTATACTCCCCATCCAAGGCGAGAATGTTCGCATTCAGCGAAAACCGGACAATTTTTGTGGCAGCATCAACGGCAATGATTCGGGCAGTGAACTGTGTTTGTAGACAAAGCAGCAGGAGCAGCAGCAGATGAAAGATTAGACATACGAACCGATTTCAACATCGACCAACTGCATTACGTGCTTCAAAATGCAACTCGGCCAATTATTCGCCGATGAAAGAGCGATATCGTACCTTGGCATGTTTGCCCTTGAACACAGCCTTCCACCACATGTTTGGATCACTTTCGCCATCATTACTGCCCTCTCCCGATATTTTCTTATTCTTCCCACCGTCCTCCACACCCCGATGTCCACCCAAATGATCCTCATCGATACTTCCCCTGTACACTCCGTTGTTGAAAGTGACACAGATTCCATTCTTTGCATGGGCCTCAACATGGACTTCTGTGAGCATGCCTGGTTGTAGCGATGAGAGACTAGGCATCATACTAGATGTAGTGCGGATCCTGGCAAGTGTGTTGGTTGATGGGAGACCTAACTGAAGAATAGTTCGCAGTGTGTTGGAAGAAGTGTTGTTCGAGGAAGGGATGTCGGTGGGCAGAATCGAGAAGTCATAAATTCGATCGGGATTGATTTTCCGTTTGAATGTGGATTTATGTGCACTGTCGCCATCGTCCATTTGTTCAATGATTTCATCATTATCTTCTTCGTTTTCATCCACAATCTCGTAATCGCCGTCAATGTTGTCGAACTGTAGAAATGCACATTGTCCATTTTGAAGTATACCCCCCAAATCGACAATGCAGCCGTGATCCTCAACGCTGACGATGCGTCCCCTCACCACCATCATTGATGGAGGAGCGCTGGACACAGGCGTACTCGATTTTGGAGATAGATATTCGTCGATGCGTACTCCAGTATTCACATGCAATGGCCATGGACTCAACTCAATCCTACGCTTTGTTACCTGTACCTGAGCTGCTGTCTGGCGTTCCCTCCTTGAAACGTCATGTTCCGTGGTGGTGGTGGTGCTCAGGACATAAAACGCCATGACTGTATTCACTTCAGGTAACACTTGTGTTAGGGGTGGTGGACTATGATTGTTGCTGCTGCTGTTCTCGCTATCACGTCGTACGAATCCAGTGAGCATGGTAGGCAACGAGATCACAGCATACTCGTCGGTGACCTCACGTATCACGCCCAATACCTTGGTCCCTCGCGCGAATTTGGAGAATGTCAACGACTCGATCCTGGGCGGGATGCGTCGTTTGCCGTTGGAAGATTGCGTTGGCGGAAGAACAGCGCCACCCCCCAATGGCAGCTGGGACGTCGATACCATCAATGATTGCCGCTGCTGAATTTCCAATAGTTCGGCATCCTCGTGGAGGTGGTGGTCAGCAGTAGTATCCATGCGCTGGTGCTTATTGCGGGTTTTATTCTGAATGACAGCATCGAGCTCATCATTACCAAAGAGGAAATCCTTCTTTTGGGGTAGTACCAACGAATGGGATGCTGCATCGGTCAATCGCTTTTTGGAAGGTTTGCCGCCACCATCTTTCAGCTGGGGTGATGATGTTGTCGAGGACTGCTGCTGCTGCTGCTGCTGCTTGCGTTTGCCTCTTGGGAAGGCGGTTGGCTGGTGATCCGTCGACATTTCCGGACTTGTTTTGTGCGTTTGCGTGTTGGTGTTTGTGTTGGTGTTGGGATTTTATTCGCACAAGGTGTGTAAAGGGCAAGAAGTCAAACCCCTCAAAATCAAAAATCAAAAATCCTCTCTGCCGAAAAGAATGGCGGAGGCGTTTTTGAATTTTGACGGACAGACGAGTTTTGGCGGGAGATCATACCGTACATTTGAGTGGTTTTGAGCGGAAATAATTTCAAAAAACACCCAAACGGGGCGGTGTATCGCTCCGCTCCTGG
>JALLBB010000981.1:0-10586 GCA_036939735.1 Discostella stelligera
CCTTAGTCGGGGCAATGGGATGCTCCGTGCGTAGCCATTTGGGAGTGTTCCAACAGGTAGTGATTGGTCTGAGGTGGGGATTTTGTTGATGATACTTGATTAGCCCCCTCATAATAATTGAATGTCCAGAGTGCAGCTTCTGGCATGGAATTGCTCCCCTGTGCCATGGTCCGAGTGGAGGGTGGAAGGGACGGATTGTTCCCGCCAGTACTGGTGGAGGGCAGCGCTACCCCTGACCAATTGATCCGTAGTAGTCGATAAATCGATCAGGCTGCCTGTTGAGACTGCCAATGAGGCTAAAAATTGTAGGAAACTCTAAGCCAGGTGCAAGAGTCTGGGGGAGTCCTTCCTAGGAGTAGATGGATGGTAGAGTGTGGCAAACTCCTACCCAGAGGGTGGTTGCCAGTGTTGTTGTCATGGAGCCATGAATTCCAATGTAGTACTAGGTTAAAATCTTGTGCCGAATGCGGTGGAGGATGGGCCTGATTGAGTCTCTGGCCTGCATGCAAACTGTGCCAAAAAAAGCCTGCAAACCTGCCAAATAGGTAAATTTAACACCATTTCTCTGTGAAGAAGTGCCCAGGTCCGGGACTGCACTCATGCTGACGACCGTTCTACTACCATACGTACTACCTAGTTCGTACGATACAGATCTGTTCGTGAGTGTATTCTCTTTGTCGCGAATTAATAATATTTGTAGACCAAGATTAATGTGAAATACCAATACACTATTACTATTACCACCAACAAGAGAGACCTGGACATCCATTATTTTTCCCGTTCTCCATGCGAATGACTCCCACGACATCAAGAAGGAAACGAAGGTGCTCCATACTACTACCGCGGCCATTGCTAATAATTCTGCTGGGAGGAGGATTCTGGTGCTGGACGACAACGACAACGCAGGCCAAGCTTCCGGCGCTTCGTCGTCGGCGATGGCAGGGTTCGAATCATCATTATAATAATCATCATCATCGCGGTGGTAGTACAGATGCTATTGTGGATAATGTTGGATTACGATTCAACCATCAGGATGATCATCCAGCGGGCAGAGTTGGGTGGCGGTCTTTTATCGAAGCGTCATCGCCATTGTCATCCGTACTGGAATCACGCATTTTTCTACATCGAGGTGGTTCTGCACAACGCGGCTGCAACAGCAGCAGCAACAGTAACAAAAACGACGACGACGGCGGCACTACTACCGATCCAATCGAGAAAGACAATGAGAATCATCATCACGCATCCATCAGTTCAAATCCAACGAAGGACTCTCCCAATACTAATGACATACAAATAATGAGCGAGGCCACCACCATCATCGTCGCTGCCAACAAAGACAACAGTATTCTCGTCGGCGGCGACGCCGTCACGACAGCCACGACGGTTGCCGTCGAAGAACGACAAGATGCCACCACCGCCAGTACTATCTCCTCTTCCAACGCGAACTCCTCCCGCGGCGGCAAACAACGACGACGACATCCTCGTGCCACCGCCGCTCGAAAACGTTCCAATGCCGTGGGCGATCCGGATGGAAATTCGTCCGATGATGACAACGACGACGACGACGACGATGACAATGATGACAAAGAGAATAATGCCAACAATCATGACGAACGAGTTGAAGAATTACCAAGTGAAATAATAATGGAAACGATAACTGGCTCTCACATCAATGCCGTAGGTGGCAGCGGCAAAAATAACGAGGGCGATGATGATTCTCTCCGATCGACCGACTCCTATTCAGGATTTGAAACTTTGGTAGAAATGGCGCAAGTACGCGACACGATGAGACAACGTATNCGTGGGCGATCCGGATGGAAATTCGTCCGACGATGACGACGACGACGACCATGACGACGACGAAGAGAAGAATGCCAACGATGACGAGCAACGAGTGGAAGAAGAATACCCAAGCGAAATAGTAATGGAAACGATGACCGGCTCTCGCGTCAATGCTGCTGTACTAGTAGGTGGCAGCGGTCAACATAATGAAGGTGATGATGATTCTCTCCAATCGTCCGACTCCTATTCGGGAGGATTGGAAACTTTGGTAGAAATGGCGCAAGAACGAGACGCGATGAGACGACGGATATCCGAGATGGAGGGCGAAATAGTACTAGTACGGAGGAGTAGTAGTAGTAGGGAGCGTGGAATCGAGTTGGAAGAAGACGATGTGGGAGACGCGGGTACTAGTAGTGGTGGTGGTGGTGGAGAGAATGATCATAATCGCCGTCGGGAGGATGAAGACGAAGGGTTGGCGGTGGAAGATGGAGACCATGCATCGACGATGAAGGAAGACTCTTCTGCCATTATTGGTCAAGGAATGGATGATAGTACGGACGACGACGACGACGATGATGATGATTCATCCTCTTCATCCATAACATCGTATCATCTAGCGGGAACCGATGTCACCAGGGAGGATGGCATATTGAAACGTCAACGCAAATACAAGCGGACGCTTCTTCGCGCAAGCGGTGGGGGGGGAGCCACGAAGAAGGGGGGCACATTCTTTGGGGTTGGTAAGAAGATGCAAAGTAACTCGGAGGAATCAGAGAAAGACGTAGCAGGAGCGGCATCAACGACTTCTTCTCCCCCAGTCCTCACCACCATTGACCCAGCAGTCTTGGACAATATGTTAGTATCTGCATTTCGATCAATGATATTTTTACCGCCAAATCAATCATTACTCAGAGCGGGAGAAGGGGGGAGAGTAGCAGGGCCTTCTTTCTTACCCTCTCCGGGAGGGAGCGAATCCTTACGAAGTGTCGATGTGTCATCTCGTCGGCGCTTGGATCGACGGACATTGTACCATGGTCTAATGGCCGAGTTGGGTGGAACTCATCATTCGCAAGATAAAGAGGATTTGTCGTCCACTACTGGCAAGAAACTCACCAATCAAGATACAAAAAAGAACAATTCTATTGATTCCATGATACGACGTCGATATCTTGATCCAGAAACGTCGCGCTTGTTAAAGGGGGCATTGAGTTTGGCTTGCCAGCCTAAATGGAGGGAAAAGCTGATGGTGACAGTACCAATTCAAAATAGTTCCGACAATACTGTCGCGTCGAGCAAAACTGTCGAAGTGGGGCGGATGGCGGTGACGGAAAAAGGAGGTTCAGATAACGATCTGAAAAACAAAGGTGGATGTGAAGGCGAGGAAGATGAGGAGGCGGAGAAGGAGGTACCATTGCCCACTTGGTGGCATCGGGGTGGAGTGTGCCTCTTTCCACCAAACGAGCATGTCAATAGTTTGAGTGGTGCGGAGTACGCCGGTGGTAGGAGGGGATCATTCATTCAGAAACCCCAGTCGTTGACGGGCGGACAAGATCGAGGAATGGGAAGTAGTATGGACGGTGATGGCCCACATAGGGGATTCTTTGGTCCGGAGATGATAAATGATGATGAAAGTAACGATGTATCATCCTCTTCAGGTGGCGGTGCATCCAGCGAAAAGCCTTGGAGATGCACCATGGGAATGCAAGAAACCGTGGCAATGGCCCTTGCTCATTCTCTCTCATGTGGTCTGGCCCTGATCGACGACAGGGCTCTAGCGGGAGTTCGTGAGTCAGTGGAAAAGTCATTGGGCGAACTTTTGGCAGCGAAAGCGGTTTCCACAACAGAAAGTGAGGAAAATTGTGGTTCATCTACCGATAATACGCTTCACCCCCCAACGATCAATCCAGAAGAGCTACGCAACTCGGCATTGTTAGGACATTTGATACGTCTTGCTAATGAAGGCAAGCTTGGCTGGAGTAATCACATCAAGACATTGGAAATAGATCGGAATGGTTCAGATGTTGATCATGAGGTCGACACAGGGAGTTCTGCTTTTGGGAAAATTTCAGATCGCATGACACGCGACATGGAGTTGGGGTTAGATGATCCGAACGATGACCTTGCCGTGGAGAGTTTGCGTTTGATGAAGAATGATGAACAGTATTGGTTCGAGTCCATAAGCACGATGAAAGACCGAGGGAGGAATACAAATGAGACTTCTGCCAATCACCCATTGCCACTGATATTATTCCTCCGATCGGATTCGTCACCATCAATCCTCAAGTCCAAGACTGCAGTCGAGTGCCTCGCTCAGGAATGTGTTAAGAAGGATGGTATTCATTTACTCATGTTGGGCGGAAAAGGAATTGATGCGTCCACGACAACTTTGCCGGGAAGGAGTTTTCAAAACGGCGTGGCGAGCGGAGGGATGAATCGACGACCTTCCTCTACACCGCATCAGCAGGGCAGTAGTGGAGGTGGCAGCGGTGGTCCATTTTCGTTCATGTCTAATTTTCCACCAGGTTCACCCGAATTCAATACACATATGCAAAATCTGCGTCAGCAATTCCCAGGTCAACCTCAGGGAGGTTCATTTAGTGAAAATAACGCCAACGCCTCAGGTATCAACGATCCAGAAGGCTCCCGTCGGTTCAATATTTTCCTAGCGCGAACTGTTGATCCCATGGGCAAACCTCAAATCATGGGAACCATTGCCCCACCTCAGGCAGGGAATTTGTTCCCAACAATATTGGCGAACATGGCTAAAGAAAATTTACGAAAGATCCATGAAATTGGAATAGATGAAGATAATGAGGAACAGGCAATGTTCATCAGGCAAATGGAGGACTTAGCAAGTCAGGCACAACAACATATTGGCAATACCCAGCAAGGAGCTGAAAGTAGTGTCTCGGCTGGGTATGACGCTCTGAAAGCCGCGTTTTTCAATGCAACCATTACCTCGCCATTCGGGAGCGAAGTTTTTAGAAGAACAGACGATCGGGAGGGCGAGAGTGGATCACCCACAAATTCCTTCCTTCCGCCTAATGAAGCCGTCCGCCGCGCCATCCAAGATGCTATGTCGGGAGTCATTGAGCGCTTGGCCCAAATGTCAGCGTCTGCGTCTAGTGGAGTAAACCCGCAGCAGGGGATGGGTGGGGCAGGCATTCCCATGAACATTGCTAGAGCCTTTTCTCAGGTCCTTACAAACGAAAGTCTACGCCGCGGCATCGCTGAGAACCTGTCCCGTGCGGCACCGGCTCTTATCGATCCGAGATGTCAAGGTGTGATGTTGTCCGTTTACGTGCCTCCTGGACCTGATCATCCAAACAAGGGTATGATGCCAGGAGATCAATTCAAACAGAGTGGAGGAGAGAATGTTGCACCAGAGGCAAAACCGAGCCATCAGCCTGAGATGATGGACAAGTCTGATGTTTCGCATGGAATGGGAGGGTGGTTACATAAAATATTATCTTCGTCGGATAAGAGTAAGCCCCGTAACGGAGAAGCGAAAGGTTTCTCTCCAATCGTCTCTGATGAATCCAAGGATGCTGCTACTACAGACGTTGTCCAGGACAAGTTGGAGGGGGTTGAAGCCGACTGCAACCCAACCGAGAAAGATCCGATCATTGGTCAGCAAGATTTGTCGAAAGCTTCCAAACAGTCCCTATCAACAAAGAGCAAAAAGAATAAGCGCCAGTTAGATCGGGCTCAAACACTAGCAGTTGCCGCGGCAGCTCTCGCTGGGGCAAAGAATAATCGAAATGGACACAACGATTCTGAAGGCGAAAATCGACCAGTTCATGTAAAACTGACGTCCGAACAAAAAGCTGAGAGAAATTTAATCCGTCTTCAAGCTTTGTGTCGTCACATCCCTCTCACTGCTCCCCTCGATCCCGTCCGCCGGCGCTCATGGGATGCGTGGTCTGACCGCGAGGAAGGATCTGTTATTTTCCGGACAAATAAACGAACATTGGTGCATCACTTAGGTCGACGAAATTTAAGCATTGATTCGAAGTCAGGAACAAAAGGTGCAGGTATAGTATTACGGCAGATGTTGAGTGTGCGTGAAATTGGTGAAGATGAAATGGAGGATGTTATTAAATGCGCAGTAGAATTTGAGGCAGGGAAGAGCCAGCGGCATCATGTGAGTATATATTGCACGACACACTTGCTTGCGCTTTTTGCTGATATTCTGACTCTATTTTCGCTCATCTTAAACGTCAGGAATCGCCATGGGGGATGGTTACCAGACCATCTCTTCCTGTTGATAATTCACTGGTCAACTTTCTGCATGATGAATGTACCTCAGCTTTGAATGGTATGACAACCCAGTTTATTCACCCTAGCTCTCTCGAGTCAGCATTATCTTTAATTTGTGGGGTTAGCCCCGCGCCTGGATCTCATGGGTCGATGTCATCAACTCCGGGTGGAGTCCTCGCTTCCCACCGTACCAAGGAGGATCTTGTTGCACTAGCCCAGGACAAACACGAGCGTGCCCTGATTCCAAACTGTGTGTCACCGCAGGATATCGGTGTCACGTACGATATGATTGGTGGCTTGGATGAGGTTAAGGAGCTATTACGCCAGAGTATTACGTATCCGCTGAAGTTCCCACACTTGTACAGTGAGGGCATCGCGCGGGAGGCGGTGAAAGGCGTGTTGTTGTTTGGTCCACCAGGCACAGGTGAGCGTTCAATAACGTGTGCTATTTATTTCCTCCTTTCACACCTGTTATCTTTAATCTCACACTTTGTATACTGCATTTTCTCAAGGTAAAACCATGCTTGCCAAGGCAGTGGCAACAGAAGGTGGGGCCAGCTTTTTGAGTGTGGATGCATCGTCTGTTGAGAATAAATGGCTAGGAGAGTCAGAAAAGAATGCCAAGGCGGTGTTCACACTGGCGAGAAGATTGGCTCCGTGTGTCATTTTTATTGATGAGGTGGATTCGCTTTTGTCAAGTAGAGAAGGAAGCTCCGATGACTCCGCTCATGGAACGTTGACTAGTGTAAAAACTGTGAGTACATTCGAGTTTGCATGGCAAAAAGCTGTCGTGGCGTCTTTTCTCACCGTACTGCTCATGGATGCCTTACTCCAGACTATGATGAGTGAGTGGGATGGTCTCAATTCGGGTACAAATGGAAAAGGCGACGCTGGCTCAGACCGAGTCGTTGTAATTGGATCAACCAATCGACCATTTGACTTAGATGAGGCAGTTCTTCGACGATTTCCGCGCAGGATATTAGTAGATTTGCCAGATCTTGAAACAAGACGAGAAATATTGGAAGTGACACTCGCAGAAAATCGGCTTGGACCAGACGTGAACTTGACGATGATCGCCGAGCGACTCGAGGGATATACTGGCAGTGATCTCAAAGAGGTGTGCAGAGAGGCCGTGGTGCAAATTAGTCACGAGCAAGCGAGGATGTTGGATAGGGGTGAATTGATGGACGACAACGAAAAGTATTTAGAGGCTGCTGGTTCGGGATTTCAAATGCTAAGACCAGTGACCATGAAAGACTTCGAGAGTGCCATGCGCAAATTGAAGCGTAGCGTTTCTGAAACAGGCCGTGAGTTAGCCAAGGTCTGGGATTGGAACGATGAATACGGTGAAATAAAAAAGAAAAACAAGAAAGATGTCCTGCCGCAGATGATGAACATGTTTCTGTAATCTAACAATGCTACCAAAAGATGAAGATAACATTCAACTACAAGTACTGCATCTTTATATATTCTACATTACAGCATACAGTCTCTACATCATTTCCTGATCAGATATTCGAAGTATTGTTCAAACCCTTCATTTGCATCTGCTTCATCAATTGCATCATCTGGTTCATCTGTGCCTGCTGTTGCTTTATCATCTCCTGCATCTGTTCCACAGTAAGATTGTCGCTGAATGAATTATTCACATCGCTTTGAAGAGGTGATGTTGTCATTGTCATCGACGGAGGAGGAAGAGGGGGTTGAATCAGCGGTGGCGGCGGAGGTTGCATTGGTGGAGGGGGTGGAGCCATCAAGGGAGGGGGGGCAATGCCTGCGCCGCAATTACCTCCCATCGGCCCCATGCTGAACGGATCAGTCGATGTTGATAGATCGTGTGCGGTAAACACAGATTCGATTTTCGAATCAGCTGACATATTGGGGGCAGAAATAGGAACCAAACCACCGACTGCCCATGCGTTGGAGATAGTTTCAGACTGCATGGGCTTTATTTGTTGCACTTGGAATTCACCTGCGGTGGGAACCATACCCGCGAACAATCCCGCCGCCATATTCAATTTGCGCGTCTTCTCCGCCTCCGCTTCTTCATCGCAAGGACTTTTTGTAGATCCACCAATTACTCCTGTTACCAAGCTCGGACGAGTGTCAACACTGTATATCTCCCCAAAGGCGCCTCCTTCTCCTCCTCCACCTTTCATCTTGTCATTCGTGGCATAATTAAACGAGTTCACACGCGAGTCTGACAAAGATATTGAGCAGTCGGGTTCGTAACGCGTCGAGAAAGTCCGTTCATTGGTACCGACAGCACTCTTACCCGACATAGTGTCAAACCCCAATAGATCGACACTGCCACCGACATTCACGGGAGTAATGTTATCAGACACATGGAAGGAGGAGGAAATGGCTCCAAATAGATCCACCTGCGATGTAGGATGGCTGTCAAGACCCAACAAGTCGACCCCATCATTACAAATATTGTTCGTAATTGCACCACCGTTGTTACTGCTTACACACTGATCTATCCCGCTACTATCCCCCCCCAACAAATCTTCCACCGCAACCTTCTCCTGCTCCACTCTTTGCATCTCCTCCAGATACTCTAACGCGTCTTCCAACGCCTTCTTCTTCTTTATGTATTCAGGATCGGATTCGACGTTAGTTTTCTGCTCGAGTTGGGCAAGTTGTTGCGCCCTTGCAATGGGATCGTCAGAATAACCTTTTTTTAACGAGGCGATTTTTTGTTGTTGCTTGACCTTGTGCTGTTCCAATTCATATTTAGCCGATTCAATCATATCTTGGAGGGAATGGGCTGCACCAACGACTAGTTTGCCATTCATTGATCCGGTATTGGAGGAGTACCCTCCCCCAAAGCTATCGGTGGCGCTGGATCCAGCCAAGTTGGATCGAGTCTGTCGGAATCGTTGCTGTTCCTGCAGTTGACTTTGCTTTAATTGTCGTTCCTCAGCATCCATTTTCGCTTGAAGGACTTTGTACCTTCCCTCATCGGTAATGTATCCCACTTGCTTCGCGCTACCGATGGGTACTAACGAATCTTGAAGTGATTGTTGCTGCTGCTGTTGTTGTTGTTGCTGCATTCTCATCTGGCGCAAATTGTTCGGATTAAACACAATACTATGCAGCTTAGTTGCTGCCATTCTTACTGGATGTCCCTTATCGACCGACCCACCTCGTAATTTTAGTAGGGTGGCAGTGGCTCGAGTACCCAGCTGCGCAAGCTGCTGTCCTATTCCCTCGGTGGTTACGACAATATCATTCTCCCCACGGGCCCTACCCTCACTATTCAAAATTTCTTCCACCATCTTCTGCTCTATCAATGCAGTATTTAAATTCCGCAATGGCTCTACTGCCATTTCAATTCTATGCAATAAGTCTCCATTCATAATGCATGCTTCGGCCCCATGCAATAAGACATGTTGTATCAAGTGAATGGTCTTGGTCAATGCCAAAACCGAATGCTGCACGTATTTCAGCAGGGTTAGATCAACCAGCAATTGCCACATCTCGCCTGCGACGGATTCCCCGCGAGTTACTACTACAGGTGATGCAGGCGGAATCTCTCCCAACAAATTGACATTATTATTGTTGTAGGGGGTGCTGGTGCTGACACTGTAGCCATAGGTGAAGGAGGCGGCACGATTCATTTCAAGGGTGGACATGTATTGCACACCATCATCGTAGAGCGAGGCGGCTAACATGGTTTGGATGGGGGTGGGCTGTCGATATGTTGCGGAATACACGAGCTTTTGTAGCTTCGCCTGGGATTGTTGAGGCGTCGAAGTGGAGGGGAAGAGGTTGAGGAGTTGCTGTGCGTGGTCCATGTCTGCTTGAAAATATTAAAAGTGCTGAAAATGCTGCTGCTGCTGCTTAGCGATTATTCTGCATTGAGTATCATTATTTCACTGCCGTTGTTTGTCGGGTTGCCGCGCCAGCATCAGCATTATTAACAACGTCTAACATCAACATCAATCAGCAATCCAGTTGTTTTGTTTTTGGGAGCCGCGTTCAAATACCATCACTTTCGCGAATCGAGTTTTAGTTTGTCACGTTCAAAAATGCGCGCGTTCCCGTACCCTCACCGGTCCGATGGTGGTTCTGTAGTACCATCACTTAATTTTCTAAATTTCTCTAATACCCTCACCAAAAAAAAGAAAATCTCGCTTACCCTCATTTAAAATTTTTCTATTTCCATATACCCTCATTTTTTGTCATTAAATTTCTGTGTGCCCTCACTTTTCGATTTTAAGTGCTGATGTACCCCCCCTCATGCCGATTAATTTTTCCCTTATCTGAAAGTTCTCAAATACCATCACTTATCTTGAACCTTTTTGTCACACTGGTATAAGAATAAACACAAAGTGACTACATTTCCTCTCGTTTTTTCCTCCATGTACCCCACGTTTTGATGTAAGCGCGCAGACCTCTCTCATCTCCATGTTTTTTATTTCCGTCGATGTGCAGTAGTACCTCAAGACGAAGGAATAATGAAGCCCTTCCTCTTTGAATTAAACTACAAAAATTTACCACCTTATAGATAATTCTAAACGCGATACTAAAATGAAAAA
>JALLBB010000982.1:0-10524 GCA_036939735.1 Discostella stelligera
TGGAGAAAAGCGAAGGAGGATACGTCATCATTGATCTCCGGGTTGCATTTCGGACACTACAAAGCGTCGGCTCGCAGTCCTGAAATCGTAAGATTTCATGCTCTGAAAGCTTCCCTGGTGATGAAACGGGGCATGGTGATGGAACGCTGGGGGAAAGGACTGTCCGTGATGCTGGAGAAGATGGTTGGATGCACCTTGGTGTCCAAATTACGATCAATTCTGCTCATGGAAGCGGACTTTAATTTTGCAAATAAATCCATTTTCGGCGCACGTATGATTTGCAATGCACGGGAATACGGCATGGTTCCTGAAGAGATCTTCAGCGAGAAAAATAAAACGGCCGATGATGGCACGCTGGCAAAGACTCTGTTCTTCGATCTGGCACGACAATCGAGGCGCCCGGCTGGAGTAGCCTCAGTTGATGCAGACAATTGTTTCGATCGCATTGCGCATGCCATGGCAAGTCTTTGTTTTCAAGCCTTCGGAGTGAATAAACTGGCGGCAAAGGCGATGCTCAGTACCATTCAGGATATGAAGTTCTTTCTTCGGACGGCCTTTGGAGACTCCACAGCATATGCAGGTTCCACTATTGAAATGAAAACACAAGGCTTATGTCAAGGAAATGGCGTGGCCCCGGCAGGGTGGGCAATCGTTAGTGTGGTAATATTGGATGCACACAAACAGCATCGTCATGGCGCTCAATTCCGGTGCCCAATCACTAAAGGAACTGGCAAGCTGGCGGCGATTCTCTTCGTTGATGACACTGATCTGCTTCACATGAATATGGAGCGACTCGAACATTTGGAGGAGACGCATGAGGCTCTACAGTTGAGCGTTACGAGCTGGGGGACAAAATTACTGGCTACAGGAGGAGCACTTAAACCGCCAAAATGTTTCTACTATCTTATTGATTTTGAATGGTTAGAGGACGGGTCATGGCGGTACAAGGAACTGCAGGACGAGGAGCTAGTTGCCTATCAAATTAGAGTCCCCTCGTCGACAGGACGGATGCATCAAATCGACTATGTCCGGCCAAACGAAGCCCGGAAAACATTGGGCACAATGACATGCCCGACGGGAGACCCCAAGGCATCACTCGATCGGATGCAGACTCTAGCCCAGGAATGGGTAGATACGGCGAAGAACGCGAAGATGCATAGACGGAACTTGTGGCTTATGCTTTGGAGACAGTTCTGGGCGCGGGTGGGATACGCAATCGGCACCAGTACGGCCTCGATGGAACACCTTGAAACGGTATTTCACAAACAATACTTTGCATTGCTCCCCCTTCTGGGGGTCCGTCGGTCGATCCATTGTTCACTGCGGACATTAGATAACGGATTTGGGGGCGTTGGTCTTCCTAACCCAGCAGTGGAATGCTGTGTGGCGCAGCTGAATAAATTGGTAATGCATTACGGGTGCCCGTCGGCAGTTGGTACCATTCTCCAAGCATCGATGGAACTATTCATTCTGGAGTTGGGCATGTCATCAACTCAACCGTTCGCACCGAACTACAAGCGGTATCACAAGCTGATCACGCACTGCTGGCTCAAGTCAGTGTGGGAGAAGTGTAGTACATTTAACATCACAGTAACGGTAGGTAATGTACCCCTTCCTTATCCACGGACTGGCGACAAGTGGTTGATGTTAGCCTTTATTGAGGCAGGCTATGATATTCACGACCTGCAAATTCTGAATCGGGTGAGAATCCACCAAGAGGCTCTGTTCGTCTCAGATGTGTTGAACGCGAGTGGACGATCGGTGGATTTAAAATACATTTCAGAACGGATAGATGGCACATCTTGGTCACATATCCGTTTTCCACAGGAACGGCCTACGGACAGTGATATGGCGTTGTGGCGGGCGGCGCTTTTTCGGATCTCCCCCATGGGTAGAACGGTCCTCCGGATGCGAGAATTTGTAGTTGTCGGTCATAAAAGGTGGGACTGGCATTATGATGAAGAGACGGAACAACTCCTGTTTCAACCGGTGGAAGGCGGGCTGATTGAAGTATATAAGCAAGTTGGGCGAGTGAACCAATGGCGGCTTCAGGAAGGGATACATCAGACAACTTTTTCGGGGATACTGTGTTCAGTCAAATGGCTCTCTCCTACCACGGTGTCGTTGCAAGGATCAGCATCACCACCACAATTACCCCCTCCACCCATGACTCTTCTGGATCTATTGGCAGATACCACAGAAACCTGGCTCTGGGATAATATAGAGATTTCAGGCAACGGGGACTGGCTAATACATGCAATCCAGGAGAACACTTGCATGGCGGTGACGGATGGGTCATACATGCCAGAGATTACGACGGAGGCATGTTCTGCGGCATTTATTATTGAATGCACTCAAGGGCGAGGGACACTCACAGGAAGCTTTGTGGAGCAATCTAGCAATGCAAATGCGTATAGAGGCGAGATAATGGGTCTTATGGCAATCCACCTCATTTTGAATGGAATCAATCGGCTCCATCCAACGTTGTCTGGGACGGCCCAGCTGTTCTCTGACTGCCTAGGAGCGCTTGACAAGGTGGAACACATCCCTACCCCACGCATACCGGCAAAATGCAAACACTCGGATGTGTTAAAGAATATAATGATTCATAGGCAGAACTGGTCCTTTGCAGTGATTTTTGCTCACGTGAAAGCCCACCAAGATGACTCCACACCATTTCATTTGCTGGATCGTCCTTCTCAACTGAATTGCCTGATGGATGCTAAGGCAAAGGAAACGCTACGGAAATGGGTCCAAAAACCAGGTAACAGACAACACCCATTCCCAATGGAACCAATTTCGGTGTACGCAGGTAAGGATAAGATCTCGGGTGATATGAGTGAAAGGTTACGGTACTGGATAAACCGACAACTCGCTCGACCAATATTTGCTGCACGCAAGATTTTGGATGGTTCAGCCTTCGATAAAGTGGATTGGTTCAACTTCTGGAATGCTATGCATTCCACACCAAGACTTTTCCAAGTGTGGGCATCCAAACAAATTATGAACTTGGCCTACACCAACAGGTTCCGGGCGAAACTCAAGGAAGGTTTCTCTCCTCTATGCCCCAGCTGTAAACTAGAGGAAGAAACATGTGGTCATGTAACTCGGTGTACGGATAGGGGAAGGGTACAGACCTTGCTCCAGGCGTTGGATACGATCGATAAGTGGCTCTCGGCATCATATACTGAACCAGGTCTGCACTATTGTATTATGAATTACGCGCGCGGACTCGGCAACATGACAATGACGGGGATTTGCAGTACATTAGGGCCAGAGTATAGAGCTATAGGTTATGGGCAGGACTTAATCGGGTGGCGAAGGTTTATGGAAGGGATGATTTCGAAAGATATGGTGGTAGTGCAGCGGCGATACCTTCGCCAATATCATATCAGGGGGGATCCTAATGTATGGGCACGGAAGTTGTGTGTTCAATTACTTGAATGCACACATGGTCAATGGGTGTACCAAAATGTACAGGTGAATGATTAGGCTTGTGGGACTCTACGGTTGGCAGAGAAAGAGCAGCTACAAGCAGAGGATATCAAGGAACAACTTGAGCTTCAATGGCTTTGTTCCAATGGATAGATTACTTGCCGCTGTGACATTGGAGGATCTTTAATCCAGTAAAGGTGAGCAGCAAGAGTATTGGTTGATTGCGGTACAGGCGGCTAGAGTTACGGGGACTATTGCGGCAGGCAGCAGGACATGCGCAAGTGGACACTTTGCCTGATTGACACTAGGTAGGTTCTCTGATGGGGCTTTCAGTAGTTGCATGAATTCCCTTTGATCAACTCCGTAGATGGAGAAGACTCCCTTGCATTTAAGTAGGTCTAGGTAATGGTAAACGCTACTCTAATTTCTTTTTTTGTTCTGTTCTATTATAAATTGCTGTCACTAATGTAGCCGCTGTGCCACCACAGGGAGAGGGAGAGAGAGAGAGTGATGATTGATAATTTAAAAAGGGAGAACTTTTCAAATACTGGCAAATAATTCCAACTCCTTTTTGTTTACCTCGAATAATCATTTTTGCTTTTTGAATACACGAATTTTAAGCTGTTTTAAAATCACTTTCCTAACATCATGAATAAAAAGTAATTTGTTCTTTTGCCACAAAAATATAATCGAAAATCCCTTTTTGTATACCAGTGTGAAAAACCCACCTTTTTAATACCTCATTTAATTATCCTTTCTTGTAATTTTTTGTCAAGAAATGTTTATGTCACAGTATCTTAATGAATCGTCTATTCTAGTTGAATGTTCTGTATGTTCCTTTTCTATTTGCATGAATAAGTTAACATAACATGCTTACAGACTATGAGCCTCTCTTTGATGGCACTCTAGGGGCTTGGAATATAATTCCTGTCTCCTTTTAGTTAAAGGAAGGAGCAAAACTATACCATGTTAGGGCGTTCCCCATACCAATTCATAAAGAAATAATTATGAAGAGATAAAACATCTCATTGAGTTAGGAGTGTTGGAATGGCAGCCAGAATCTGATTGGGCGGCACTATCCTTCATCCAACCCAAGAAGAACAAGACTGTATGTTTCCGTACAGATTTTAGAGAACTAAACAAAAGGCTCGTCAGGAAGCCATTTTCTTTGCCTAATCTCAGTACAGTCTTGCAAGAGCTCAAAGGCTTCACTTTTGCTACAGCCTAAGACCTTAACATGGGCTATGACACCATCTGACTGGATCCAACAGCATCCACAATTTGTTTTATCATTTTCCCTTGTGGCAGGTACTCCTACAATAGGCTACGCATGGGAATAACAGGGTCATAAGATATCTTTCAATCAAAGATATCTGAACTGATAGTAACCCTTAAGTTTGAAAGGACATATTAGATGACTTGTTGTGAATCACCAAGGGAGACTTGAAGGACCACCTTGATAAGTTAAGGTTGGTCTTTGAAAAATTGCAAGATGCTGGCTTGAAAGTCAATGCCAACAAATCAAACTTCTGTGCTACGTACTGGGACAGGATCAAACCTCACTCAAACAAAGTACAGGAGATACTTGCATTAGAATCACCCTCAAACATCAAGGAACTGCACAGTTTTCTAGGAATGGTACATTATTTGTTAGCATTTGCTAACAGGTCTGTTTACCACTAAGCCATTATGACGTCATATTGGCTTAGTGGTAAACAGACCTAATAGCAAATGCTAACAGTATTAACAAGACCTTTGGGCAAAATGTAGCAATATGCTTGCCCCTCTCACTGTTGGAACTCTCCCAAATGGCTACGCCAGGAGTGCACCATTGCCCTGACTACGGACAGACATTTATGCCTACCGAGGACGTACCGTCCGACAGCATAACCACTCATCTGTCACAGCCAAGCCAGCATCAGAGCGCATGACTGCCATCAGCATCCGACCAGTTAAATAGTATCATAAATTAGTTCGGAACGCTTTATCTTCATCTTTCATTGTTCAATATTCCGAACTAATACTTCAAATAATGGATGTTGTTGTCGCCGCTCCTAACGTTGAGCCGTAGTACGACATTGATTATCACACTGCAACCACCGCGATTGGTACACTACCAACTCTCCATCTGCATCCTTTGCACGCCAACATACGCGCACTCGAGTGCGATCTGTTTGAAAAGTTAGAAACACTGCAATCTACGCAGTCTGAAGAGTGGGGTTTCCGTGGACTCGCAGAACAACCGGCCGAGTATGCCCTCAAGTCCATCACCACGTGGATCCACTCACCCTACCCAGGGCAACATCGGCCACTGGGGCTCGCTGCGCAAGCAACATGTGATGCGGACGCTGTCTACCTTGCTGAAAAGTTGGCGTATCAAGCTCAAGCCACTGTCACGCGTGCCATCATTGCTGCCCTCAACATTGCAGTGCCAAAGGCGTTCAGGAGAGGAACCACCGCAGTGGGGATGGCTCTCATTGGTGCTGCGGCATACTGCAGCAACCACGATCCTCGAGCCATCCTTCTCGCACTACGCACAACGTACGGGATCCCATCGCCAGCCAAACACAATGCCAACAACGCAGCATTCTCGGCCCCCTGGAACACCAGCAAACTCATCGAGACATACTTTGATAGGCTAGAAGACTGCTACGTCGCAGCCATCATTGCG
Organism: Discostella stelligera; assembly: GCA_036939735.1. NCBI lineage: Eukaryota > Bacillariophyta > Thalassiosirophyceae > Thalassiosirales > Thalassiosiraceae > Discostella > Discostella stelligera. The sequence goes on from JALLBB010000982.1 coordinate 6,107, forward strand.
TTGCCACCGTACACCATGGAACAGATGATGACCATAGCCATCATAGCCATTCAACTCACTGGCCTGTACAGTCAAGCCCTCATTGAGTGAAATAGCATCAACGCCACAGGACGTACATGGGATGCACTTAAAGTGCATTTCACCACCGCCTACATTGTCCGTGAGCAGTCCGGAATGGGTAGCACTGGAGCAAATGGCTATCACATGGTGACCAACACCATTGCACACGACGACGCCATCAACAACATGGAGTCGACGCTCGCGCATGAGCTCATGTCAATGCACACTGCCAACAATGCACATCACCAATCTGCCTTGGCCATGATTTCTGCTCTCCAACAACAACTTGCGCTCCTTGCCATCGCACCGAGTGCAGTAGCTCCGACTACTGTACCACCCGCGCCCGCATCACACAATTCTCAACACAACAACTATTGGCGCAACATGGGATGCAGAAATGGCGGGCGATACACGCAGGGTAGCCGAGGAGGCTACCATGTCAGCAGGGGTGGACGCAACAATTACCCCTGGCCCCTTTGCCAGCGACAAATCCAGTGGCCGGTATTCCACCAGCCCCGGCATCAGGAGCGGGATCGCGCCAGAATCCACCAAACCGCAACAAGTGGTACAACAACACCAACTACTGTTACACCTGTGTGGTTATGATGTTCCCCTATGGCACACCAGCATTACCTGCAACTACCACAACCACCATCATCAGGAGGGTTGCACACGCGTGAATGTGCAAGCCTACAAAGCCGCAGGACATGCTGTGTCTCACAGGAATCAGTTCAGGACCATCATGCCCATGCAGCCAACAGCAGAACAGGCTTGACAGGGTGGGGGGTCAGGAAATTGATGGATTAAAATAAACATTTCTAGTTCAAATACCTCTCCGATGATCCCCACTACATCCACTAGCTATTCTAGCTCTTCTCCAAATTACTATGCAGCGCTCGAGGAGGACTCCAACTCCGACGACTCCGACGACTCCGAGGCCTACAATAATGCCAACAACGATGCTGTGAGCAAACAAGCGAATCACGCTACCACTGCCCAGCACATGCACCGCAATACTTCCGCACTCAGCAACTCTGGCGCATCAAGTCATTTCATTGTCGATGGCAGGAATGTCATCAACAAGAAGATCGACACAAATCCAATCATAATCACCCTCCCCGACGGAGCCACATTGAAGTCAACACACACGTGCAACGTCAACATTCCATGGCTCAGAGAAAAAGCAACGCAAGCACGCATCATACCTGGGCTTGCACACTCGCCCTTACTCTCCACCGCCAGTTTTTGCAATGCGGGCTACACTGTCTTGTTTGACGCGCAAGTCTGCAAAGTCTTTGACAAGAGACAGCTTGTTCTGGAGGGTGGACGCGGCACAAATACAAACCTTTGGCGCCTCCCACTGTGCCCAAGTGCCCCGCCGGCACCAACAACACCAACGCCTGTGGCTGTGGCCTACAATGTCACCCACAACACACTTACTCCCACGACAATTCACGACACCGCCAACAATGTGCACACAATCCCTCACCTACAGAACAGGGTCAAATACATGCACCAAATATTTTTTTGCCCACCTCTGCAAACCGTGCTACGGGCGGCAAATCTTGGATTCCTTGATGGCTTCCCATTCCTCATGCCAGATCTCATCCACAAACATCTGGCAAAAAGACCTGTGACAGCAAAAGGATGACTAAAACTCTGCCCCGCAGGACTACAAAGTACACGACGCAAACCACAACATGCCGCAGCTACCAACATTTTCTGTTTTGCAGCACTTGCCGACAAACAACATGGCACCTTTTACACTGACTGCACAGGGCGGCTACCAACGTGTGCATTGGATGGGCAACAGTTATTTTTTGTGGCTTACGACTATGCCACTAACTATATCTTTGCCCTCCCGCTCATCTCCACTACCGACAGTGAAATCTTGGACACATTCAAGCAAGTCCATCAAATGCTGACAGACAGAGGGTACACCCCTGTCTTCAACGTCACAGACAACCAAGCCGCCGCGCCCATCAAGGCATTCATGCAACAGCAGAATGGGACAGTCCAATTTGTTGAGCCCAACAACCATCGCGTCAACGCCGCAGAACAAGCCATCCAAACATTTAAAAACCATTTTATCAGCGGCCTTTGTACCACTGATCCTGATTTTCCATTCCAACTATGGAACCACTTAACTTCCCAAGCAGTCATCACCTGCAATATACTCCGGCGGTCGCGCATCAACCCAGACGTCTCAGCATATGAACAACTGCATGGATCAAAATATGATTGGAACGCTCACCCAATGGCGCCACCAGGAACCCGCGCCGTCATCCATTCCTCGCCACTCACACGCACATCTTGGGGACCCCGAGGTATCGATGCATGGTATTGCGGCCCCTCGGAAAATCACTACCGATGCAACCATTTTTACGTCCCCGACACAAGGGCCTTACGCATTTCGGGGTCGTTTGAACTTTACCCCGTCCACTGTCAGCTCCCAAGCCTTTCCCCGGCCGAGCACACCACACAAGTAGCACAAGAGCTGGTACGCTGCATGACCATGCTTCCACCAGCTACACGCACGCGGCTACTACTCACTACAATGGCGTCCATCAGGAAGTTCACAAGCGCCCTACCCACTATCACACCCACATATGACCCAGCAACACTACCGTGGCCGGCGTCAAAGGGTGAACAAGTCACCACAAAGGGTGGGCAACCTCATGCTCCCACTTCATCCAATCCGACAGCGCCCCACATCACACGAACGGCCCCCCGCGTACATCAGCGACCCACGCGAAACAACATTCCACCTACAAACGAACCCCGTGCGATACCAACAGCAACAACGGCGCCTACAGCCACCCCCTGGGCCACAGACGAGCCCCACGGCGACCAAGAAGCATCAACGCCACGCAGATCGCCACGTATTGCCCTACAATCCCCCAGATTATATTCCAATGCAGCCCTGGCCACACTCAGCATACAAACATATGCCCCGCTCCCTACGTCACATGCCATACCTTGGACGTGTGAACATTTTTGCGCCCCAGTCATTCACCCGGTCACGGGCGAATCCATCACCAAATACAAAAAATTGATTGATGATCCAATCACGAGACACACTTGGTCCCGTGCATTTGGAAAAGAGTTTGGCAACCTCGCCCAAGGTGACGCTGCCACCAACACGCCTGGTACGGACTCCATTTTTGTCATGACCTATGAACAAATCCGGAGAATACCCAACGATCGCACTGTCACATACACCCGCATCGTTGTTGACTACCGACCACAGAAAGCAGACCCAAATCGTGTCCGGCTCACAGCAGGTGGAAATCTCATTGATTACCCAGGGGAACTAACAACACGCACAGCTGATCTCACAACTACAAAGATGCTGTGGAACAGCGTCATCAGCACCGACGACGCCCGATATCTGTGCCTCGACATTAAAAATTTCTATCTCGGAACACCCATGGATCGTTTTGAATATATGAAAATGCCCATCGGTATTTTCCCGCAAGCAACCATCGACCAATATCACCTCAACGACCATGTTAAAAACGGATTTGTCTACCTCGAAATCCGCAAAGCAATCTACGGACTCCCACAAGCAGGTATTCTGGCAAACAAACTACTCCGCCAACGACTACGCCCACACGGCTACTACGAAGTTGCGCACACGCCTGGTCTTTGGAAACACACTACACGACCAACTCACTTCACGTTAACCGTAGACGACTTTGGAGTTAAGTATGTCGGGAAAGACAATGCACAACATCTTATTGATGCATTACGACAGCACTACGAAGTCGACGAAGACTGGACTGGAAAATTGTACTGCGGCATTTCGTTGAAATGGGACTATGAAAAACGACATGTCGATATCGCTATGCCGGGATACGTCGACAAGTTACTGGCACGTTTTGACCACAAGCCGCCAAGCAAACCACAACATAGCCCACATGCCGCCCCACCACGACTTTTTGGGTGCGACGCACAAAAACCAGTTGCACATGATACTCGCCCAGTCCTTCCACCGGATCGCATCAAACGTATCCAACAAATCATTGGCACAATCATGTATTACGCACGAGCAGTTGATCTTACAACCCTAGTTGCCCTTAGTAGTATCGCGTCCGAACAGACGACGGCCACAGCAGACACAGAAAACAGAGTGCAGCAACTTTTAGACTACCTCTACACCCACAAAGACGCTACACTCCGATACGTAGCATCGGATATGATTTTAAATATACATTCGGACGCCTCATATTTGTCAGAACCCAAGGCACGCAGCAGACTCGGCGGTACCTTTTTCATGGGATCGGCCCCGAAGGATGGACACCCCATACAATTAAATGGCCCAATCCTCGCCCTTGCCAACATCTGCAAATTCGTCG